>VBSM01001562.1:63069360-63086920 GCA_008086735.1 Cheirogaleus medius
GCTGCCAGCAGAGCTGCGGCTGCAAGAAGCAGTGCTGCTGCTAGGCGGGCCGGCTGGCTCTGCCCCTGCCCAGGAGCTGTGGGAGGCCGAGCTCCCTCCACAGGTAAGACTGTGCCTGGCCACTCTCTCTGCTCCTCTCCCCAGCCAGTCTGTCACCAGCCTACTTCGCTGTGCTTCACATGCTTTGTCCTTCTAAGATACTTCTTTGCCCATAGTCTGCACAAATTTGCTCAAACCACACAACATGAAATAAATATGCGACCAAGGAATTGATAATAAGACAACTGGATAAAATCAGAGCCAGCCAGGAACCCTAACTGTTTATTAATTTTTAATGTTCAGACTTTCATAAATATTCAGTGCCGGATCTGAGCATTTGGTGTTCAGTGTCTCTGTGCAGTCTTCTCCATTGCTTTTGTCTGTATTTGCCTTTTAAATTTTTCTAATAAAATGCCTTGATACGTGCCAAAAATCTCTTCATTAGTCATATTTTTTATTAGTTCCTTTGTTAGCTGTTCTGTCCCCTGCACTGTGGGTCCAATTCTGGCTCTCACACTCCCGCATCGTCCTGAAGCCACCGTGGGCCCAGCCCTGGTTCCCACAGTTGTTTGTTAGAGAGGTGCCCAGCCCCTGGCGCCGCTGTCCTGAAACGACACTCTACCCGAGAGATCTGTGCGCTCAGACTCCTCTGATGATTTTCTAGGGCTGACAAAGGTGGTGGGGGTTGCTGCTGGTGGTGGGCTGGTGGGGGGTCTTTGTTTCTTCTTGAAACTTATGTAGGAAATGAAACTGGGCCCCAAGGGACGGAAGAACCTAAGTAGCCTCTACCCCATGGTTCTCGGCGATCTCACCAGTGCACGGAACGCGAATGCTGTGGGGCGTTCCGCGTGGCCCTTGTCCTTGCTGGTGTCCTCGGCCTGGCCGTCCAGAGCTGTGCATCGCCTCTCTCTTCTGCTGGTTCCATGCAGTAAACTCAACTGGGCAGGCCCTCGCGGAGGGGGGACCTGCCGTTTCCAGGCTGACTTGGTGGGTTAATTTGACTCAGTGGGGAGGAGTGGAAGCCCCACCTCCACGTCAGGTGCAAGCCCTGGTTTCCAGCCCAACTCCACCAGCAGCTCAGCAGAGGGGCCTCTCTCCCATGTGGACCCTGCTCCCCTGTCGGTTCAGAAAAGACGGGGTGAATGGTGAGTTCCCTTGGATCCCCCTCTCTATACATGCAGCTATTTCCATTCCTCATGACAACCCCAGGATGTGGGCTGTATTAGACCCATTTCGCAGATGAAGAGACCGAAGCCCGAGGCAGTTAAGAAACTCACCCAAAGAAATGCAGCTAGTAAATCCTGATGTAATCCCAGGTTTCTCTGACACCAAAGCCCATGATCCTTTCCTTTTTTCATTTCTTCTTCCCAAGTTTGTGCCCACACACGCTGTCATGGGGGTGTTCTCACCCTGCCAGGGGGTCCTTGGATCCCACTTCCTGGGTGGGAGCCACACTCTGGCTAGTTCCTTCTCAGCCCTCCTCAGAGATGTTTCTGGGCAGCACAGGTGTGCGCTGTCTGCTTTCCGGGTGACAGCTACTTTACCGACTTGTCACTGGTGAGATGTAAATGTCCACCAACACCTAATGTTGGAAGGAAGATGTGTCTCTCAACAGATACCTCCAGACGTGGTTCTTGAAGTTGCTGTGTTGATTCTAGGTTTACAGTAGATCGTACGGGAGACATTCCTGAGCTGGCAGGACTTTAGCCCTTTTGTAAGTCTTGTTATTATATTTGTGTCTCTTGAATATCTCCAGGGCCATTTAGAGTAATGTGGTTTTGATTTACACCCATTTTCCCCAATACATCTCCCCTGCTTCTGTCTACCCCAGGGAAGTTGTCTCTCTCTGAACTCCCCAGATTCTGCTTTGTTTCTTTAGTACCAGATAATATATTCTGTATTTTACTATTGCTACTATGAACAGGAAATTATAGATATACTCTCCTCTTCATAAAATTGTACATATATACACATATATATAGTTTTTGCTGTTCTGTTCCACTGACAGGAAATGGGTGTCTCTTCGTCTCTTCAGGATCAGGGTGAATCCTCACATGCCGTGCATGTTCTTTACTGGATGCCGGACACGGGAGATGATGAGCCATGATCCCTGATGGGAAGACAAGCAAGTAAGTGGTAAGTGCCATGCAATGCCATAAGCGCCATGATGGAGAGCATCCCAGGGTGGCATGGGAATACAGTCAGGGCAGATGAGCCAGGCTCGGGTGGAGTGAGAGGTGGTAGATTGCCGATAGCGTGCTTCATGGACAAGGCGACACTTGAAGCGTGTGCTAGGGAGGGCGACATCAGCAAGAGGCAGCTCTGTGTGCAAAGACCAGAGGTGAGAGGCGGCAGGAGCAGGTGGGGCACAGCTGGAGAGTCGAGCGTGCGGGTGTACGGTGGTGGGAGGTGAGCAGAGTGCAGGTCGGAAAGCCCTTGCTCAAGTGTTTGGATGTAATTCTCCATGCTATGAAAGATTCTTTGACGGATTCTAGTGTGGGAGTGGCATGCTTTGTAGAAAATACTGATCTGGCAGCACAGGGAGAATGGATTGGAGGAAGGTGAGTCCTAAAGCAGGAAAACAGACAAGAAGGGCCTGAACCACAGAAGAAATTTGAGAAATGTTTAAAGGTAGAGTGGGAACTAATTACTAAGTAAGTGGACCCAAGGTGTATTCAAATATGATGTTCATGGCTTGGACAGGTGGTGTGTGATCTAACCTGGACAGATGGGGGAACAGGGAGAGCAGATCATCTGGTCACCCACTGAGATGGCAATGACGCTAGGAGCAGCTGGCATAGCCACCAATCATCATCTCACTTAGTCCTCACAACCGTCCTAAGAGGCAGGCTCCAATGTCACCCCCACTGTTTCCTATAGGAATCGAGGTTGGGAGGGGACATCTCTCAGTCTTTGTGTGGTGGAGCCAGGATTCAAATCCAGTCTGCTGGATGAGACATCAGTGCTCATTTTCTTAATTCCAGACTGTGCAGTTTGTAGGAAGAAGTTTGGTTGGGAGTGATGCCTTACTCATCCTTGTAGCCTTTTGGAGCCTGGCATAGTATTCATGGTGGAGGCTCCCAGAAATGCTTCTTGGAATGAAGATAATTATTATGAAAATCTACTCCATGGGAAATGGGACCTTAAATTCTTTGGATTCCTGATGATCCGTGTGTCTCCCCTCCTACCACAGTCTAATAGTCAGGAGGTAGAGCCAGGTTTATATAGAGAGAACTATGGCACCATTTAAATACCCAGTCTGCACCAAACAGTATCGAATTCTTGTAACGTGAGAAGTAGGACTGGGGTTGTGAGGAGGCTGAGTCAGGCAAATGCAGGGTCTGATCCTGTTTTTAGAAAAATTTTGGATATTTTGTCCATCATGGAATTATTGCATTCGTTTTGCTTTTTAAAAATATTATTTATCTTGATTATTTAACTTGAGTTTTTGGTGCCACCTTGAATTTTTCACCCTAGGAAAGTGCCTCATTTACTTCCCACAGCCGTAAGCAAGAGTATTGTATAGACCCAAATATTCCCCTTCCCATCCTACTACTGTTATTTCTATGCAAATTCAAATAAATGTTCTTTCTGGAGTAATGGCATTTGTTGGAAAGAGTGACTACTGATGCCCCTAGCTTTCGGGTGGGGTTATAGCCTGAAAACCCACTGCAAGGTGAAAATATCATAAGTTGAAAATGCATTTAATACATCTAGCCTACCGAGCATCATAGCTTACCCTAGCCTACCTCAAATGTGCTCAGAACCTTAGCGTCCAGTTGGACAAAATCATCTAATGCAAAACCCATTTTACAATAAAATGTTGACTATCTCACGTAACTTATCGAATACTACACTGAAAGTGATAAACAGAAGGGTTGTATGAGCACTTGAAGTATGGTTTCGAACACATAGTTGCTTTCATGCCATAGTAAAATGAAAGAATCATAAATAGAACCATGATCCCACTTAGGAGGGGAGTCAGCTGCGAAAGCTCAGAGAACCACGGGCTCATTCACCGTGGAGAGAGGAGAGCGCCACACTCACATTGCATGGTGGCTCACCATGGAATACCAGACTTAAAGCAATTTGCTTGCACTCGAAACTCCCTTTTTGACTAAACGTTCTGCATGCTCTAGACAAGGGTTTGGCAATTTTTTTCTGTCAAGCACCAGATGTAAATATTTCAGGCTTTGCAGGCTGCGTGATCCGTTGCAACTTCTCAACTCAGTCATTCTAGCTTGAAACGGCCATAGATAACACTTAAATATATGAGTTTCTGTGTTCATTCCAGTAAAATATTATCCAGTAAAAACCAGGTGGCAGGCCAAAAGTGGGTGTTAGTTTATCGACTCTGATCTAGACATTGAACTTCAAACAAAAGAAGTGCAGTGTTGCACAGGGGTGAAGGGGGCTGGCTCCAAGGTCAGGCTGTCTGGGCTTGTTTTCCAACTGTTCAATTTCTTTCTGATCTTGGACAATTAATGTTCTAGTATCTTACTCTTTTTTCACCTGTGAAATAGGATTACTAAAATATATGCTTTGCAAGGTTGTTTCAAGAATTAAATTGCATGATACATGTAAAATACTTAGACTTGTGCCTGGAACATTATAAGAGCCCTAAAATATTGATACAGAGAACCAGAAAGGTTTAAGCACGATGAAGGAAGTACTTGTACAGATTTGACGTTCTTAGCGATCAAGGGGATACATTCTTTGTGCTCCAGTGTACTGACAGACCCTAATCTTGGCAGGACCATGGGGGGTGCTTGAGGTCTTTCAGGGAGTAAGTTCTCTTCTCATTCCTCAGGGTTTGCTCAGATCCCGTCTCCCTCCAGAGACAGGGCCTTGGGACTGCTCTCTCCTGTGACTCAAGGTCCCCTCACGTGTCTCTGATGAAACCCTTTGACACTGGACTAAGGGTGTCTGCTCATTTCGCCCTCAGCTTATGAGATGATCAGGGTTTCTGCACTGGAGCGAACCCCGTCTCAGTCACCTTTGCAGATCACCCCTCTTATTCCCACCCAAGACCAGTGCTCAGCATGATGCCGGGCGAAGAGGCCCACAACACGACTGGGTTGTTCTCTCAGCAGGGAATAACAGGGAGCACGGCCCGCTTGTGTTTCCGTTGTCAACCGTAGTCGCTTCGGAAAATTATCTCTACTGTATTCCTCAGCGTAACGTATTATGATGAACAAGCATTTCAATAAGACCGCACTTGAGAATATTTAATGAGGATGAAATTCCCTAGCAATATCCATCTCACTGGCCTATCTCTATGTTTTCTTCTTTAATTTAATCCTATGAGCTGCTGAGGAGTAATTTAGGACTGAAATGCCATTTTACCATGGTATATAATTATCTCGTAAAAGAAACATCAAAGTCTCCACAGCCTAAAGTTCATAACTAGTCTCAACTTTTATTTCCAGCTTGAATATCTACTGGTTCCTTTGAATCAACTTTCCACTGGAGGCAAATTGCTTTTCTTTCTGTTTCCTGAATAAATCTTCTACTTTCTCTTTTAACATGTAGCCTACCTTGAAATACTAATAATAGCTAATGTTTATTAAGTGCTTACTATGTCTCAAGCTCTAGTCCAAGTGGTCTAAATGTGTTATCACATTTACATTTCACAATAGCCTTATGATATAGATATTATTTCCATCAGGGAATTAAGGTGTAGAAAGATCAAGTCACATCTTTCTGAGGGGGAGGATCAATTCATGCAGGACAATCCCAGACTGTGTCTTGTACCCTCTCCTCCTCCTTCTTCTCCACCTATTCGAGTCCAATTTTCCATTGAAGACCCAGCCCAAGCTCTGCCTTCTTCATCACTCTGAGCCTACTAGAGCCTTCCTTTCTTCACTATGTAATTAGAAGTAATTTGTCCCTTCTCTTGCAAGTCTTAATATTCACCCGGAACTTCACCGGCCACTATTTAGAAACAACTCTTCTTTTATTGGACTATTAGTTAAATCTTTTTTCTTCCTTACTTTTCCCAGTTATTTCTTCTCATCTCTCTTATTAGTTTTAATGAATTTATATGTGTATATCTTTGTATCACCCACATTGGCTTGTACATTACAAAGGTTCAGCAAATGCTTGTTAATTTAATTTGATTTTGCTCAAATGTTTATCTTTCGCAATAGAATGAAAAGCAGGAAGTTGATAGATGCACCAGATAGCATCCTCTATTTAGGGTAGCAACACCTGGTTATTTTTAACGTGCTTATGCTTTCGGGCCATGCTTTATGTAGGAACTTATGCTACTGACTAATAGGTTGCACATTTGAATCTCATATGGTTTCTAATGAACTGGGTTTTATAGGTTGGCTGATTGGGGGTTGGGGTTGTTGTCTATCCCTGTGGAGCCAAGCTGAGTTGATTGCCTGTGTGTAGGTGAATCTGAGTTCAGATACACTTTGAGTGAGATCCGGTCATTGCCCAATTTTATTTTATTTTTTAAATTTTGGTTTAAAAGTTCAAGAAAAGCAAAGAACTCATCAGATGGCATGTGTGTAGGAGTCTACTTTAGTCTTTGGGTAATTATAGGGATTCCTACACTCTTTCAATGTAAGGCATTAGTATCAGTGTTAAATGGGGTAGTCTAGGATCTACCAGTGATGTTGGGGTACTCTGAGTCCTGATTTCTTCAGCCTCTATCTACTTTTTCTCAACTTACCTCATCCTTTTCATCATCTCTTTGGCTGTGTGAAGTGTCCCTAACAGACGACCTTTTGCCAAATTCATTGGTGTCTGTTTTTCCCTTTGGGGCAGGGCGTCAATGCACAGAATGCTCCTTCCTTTCCAATAAGAAGGAAAGAGAAGACTTTTCTTAAAATGAAAGTGCTCCCCTACCCATCACTTACAAAATATAGGAAAAGAAATGCACAGTTAACAATGTCCAGGGTGAAAACAAATAATTCGATTTTGTTTGGCGACAAGAAACTTTTATTTGTTAATCCATTCCATGTGCATCCAATCAAGAGCAGAGCTTCCACACTGCTGTGGTACTTGTTGACTAGCTTATTAAATTAGAAAAAAGGAATTGGAAAGCCATATGGGTAGCCACTAATTTTGATCAGTTCTGCCTCCCATGATGTCATTTACACTCAGGGAGTGACTGTCCCAGTTTAAACTTAAGTTCCTCAGTGAAGTGGGCTTGCCAGGGGTCTCTTGCCAGGGGGATGAAGACTGGGACATCCTAACAAAACAAAAACAGAAACAAATAGAGTTGTTTTAAGGGAGAGGAGTCAAACAATAAAGTTTGGCTCTATAACAGTGTCTAATAACAGTGTTATTAGAGATATTTTGAATAGTATACATATTATTATGAATACATATATATTTTATATTATGAGTGGTATATATAAAATATGTAGCATAGGTCCATGTTGTGGACCTGTAACAATTGCATCCTATTACAGACTTGGGCCTGGGGCACATGGGAAAAAGACAATGAAAAAAATCCCTTGTGAGACACAGAGAATTCAGGGCAGCATTTTGGGACCAGGTAACAGAGTGTGGTACAAGGCCAGAAAAAGACATTCTCTCCATTGCACCAGAGGGACATCAGGACAGGGTGACATTGGCACAGATGTGGCCAGGAATGCTAACACTGGCAGCAACCGCAACACACTGTGGCGGCTGGTGACAGGGCTGGGGTCCACCATGGCAACATTTTGGACCTGCAGGGACCTTCAACCAGTGCCTGCAGGGGGTGGCATCTGCCACGTGTCATCACAGCCTTTCTGGAATACGAGGCCTCAGTGCCGCATCTCTGCTGGCCCTGGGAGACTGGCCAGGGCAGGAAGACAAGGCAGATGAAAGGGCCACTGCATAGCACTTTGGAGAGGGCTATGTTTGTAGACACACTGACACCTCTTAAGGACTCCCAGAATAATGGTTGTCAGGGCAGGAGGACTTAGAAGAAGGTGAGAGGAACCACATAGTACATAATGAGGGACAAATTTAATTAATAACCTAATTGATCAACACATTCAGCAAGCATTTCTTAAACACCAACTGAATGACTAAGGCCTTGGGCAGCCCCGCTCCTTGGCTTTGCTGGGCGCAGCCCACACTTCAGTTCTCATGCAGTGAAGTCGGATGCCTTTCAGCTTTCCTGGGCTGGTGCTGCACACTAGTGATTCTACAGTTCCGGAGTCTTGGGGACAGCCCCAGCCCTACAGTTCTGCTAGGCACTGCCCTAAGTGGGGACTCTGTGGTATCTTTTGAAATTGAGGCAGTGGCAGCTCTACCTTTACAGCTTTTGCACCCTGCGGGCCTGCAGAGTTAGCACCGTGTGGATGCGACCAGTGTTCATGACCAGTGCCCCCCAGAGCGGTGGTCTGAGTGACATCTGGGACTGCTTGAGCCACAGCTGGGATGACTGAGGAATGTTGCACGGGGACGCAGGGAGCAGAGACTTGAGGTGGCCCTGGGCAGCGAGTCACCAGGTCTCATAGGCACCCTGCATCCATCCGCTGAAATTATTCTGTCCCCAGGGCCCTGGCACTCTGGGCCTGTGATGGGGGCAGGGGCATCTGAAATGCCTTTGGGGTCATTCTGCCACCGTCCTGATGAACAGCACTGGGCTCCCTGCCATCCATGCTGATCTTATCAAATAGTTGCTTGGGCACACTCTTTTTTTTCTCTCTCTCCTAGACATGCTTTTCAAATTCTTTACATGGCCAGCATGAGAATTCCCCAAATCTTTATGCTCTGCTTCCCTTTTCATTATAAATTCCATCTTTAAAGCATTCCTCTTTTCTCTCATTTTACCATAAGCAACTGAGAAAAGCCACACATCACCGTGAACATGTTGCTGCTTAGAGATTTCTTCTGCCCAGTGTCCTAGTTCATTGCTCTCAAGCTCTGCCTTTCATAAAGTCCTAGGACATGAACATGATTCAGCCACGTTCTCTGCCACGTTACGACAAGGATGGCCTTTCCTCCGGTTTCCAAGAGGATAGTCCTCATTTCTTCCTAAGACCTCAGCAGAATGGCTTTAACGTCCATATTTCTGTCAACATGCTATTTAGGACAATACAGGTTTTTCCCAGAATTCACTTCGAAGCTGTTTCAGCCTCTACCCATCACCCAGTTCCAAAGCCTCTTCCACATATTCAGGTATTTGTTACAGCAGCAGCCCATTCCTCTACTACCACCTTCTGTCTTAGCCCCTTTGTGCTGCTATAACAGAATACCCAAGACTGGATAATTTATAAAAACCAGAAATTTCTTCTCTGTCTGCAGGCTGAGAAGTCGAAGGTCAAGGCGCTGGTGAGGCTGTGTCTTCACATTGCAGAAGGTGAAGGGCAAGAGAGGGGTGAACCGTGTATCCTCACGTGGGGTGAACCCGCTCCCAGGAGCCCTTTTTGTTTCAGCATTAATCCAGTTGCGAGGGCAGAGACCTCCTGACACCAACACTTCTCCTAGGCCCCACCTCCCACACTGCTGCAGTGGGGGGTGAGTTTCCACCACACGGAAACGGGGGCCACGTTCAGACCACAGCAATGCCCATCCATGTTGGTGAAGGTGATCTTTTTTATTGAGTCCACTGATTCAAATGTTAATGTCTTCTAGAAACATCCTCACAGACACATCCAGAAATAATGTTTTACCAGCTATCTGGGCATCCCTTAGCCCAGTCAAGTTGACACATAAAATTTCCCTTCACACAGGGGAATTACAAGTTCCTCCAACTCAGGGTCCTGCACGGCACTGAGAGGACTCCCGGGCTGTCTTTGTCTGGAGTTGCCTGAGGTGACTGACAAGAACCCTGTATTCTGACACATGCAAACAGGACCAGAACCTGTAGATTCTGGCTTCTTGATTGCCTTCACTATTTACCTTTGACAGAGGAGAGTGTTCTGTGTCGGGAAGACTAGTTGGAACTAACCACTTTTCAGGTAAGCATTCCATGAGGGTCTACGGTCACCCAGACACCAGGCAACTGTCAGAAACATGCCTTCAGGTTTGTCCTTATTTAATAGGTGAATATAGCAGAGGCCACTTTGGGTTTGGCAGATGACTTGGGAATGGTCAGCTTAGAGGATGTGCTTCTCCCATCTGACACGACACTCAGGATGCTCTGCAGTAACCATTGAAAGCGAAGCATTCCCTGTTCTCTGAATCAGAGAGGTCACTAACTCATGTTATGGGACAAATAAATACCCAAGGACCTCTGCCTAGGGAGGATGAAATAATAGAACCCAGGATCACTCTTTCCCTTTCATTTTTCAAAATGTTCTCCTCCATATAAAGGGATGTTTTACAAGTTAATAAATAGTTATAAATGATGTAGGAATGAAAAGTTTTTGTTCTGGGCTGAAACAACTGAAAAATGTAATAGTAGCTGAGAGAAATTGTAATCCCTCTCTGATTTGTACAATTACCAAAAAAAGAAAAGGAAGTTGTTAGTTGTTTTCTGTTCTAAATTAAAGATGGTTTTAAAAAGACACGTAAAAGCTAAATTTAGCAAGTTTTTCAAGTCTGAAGGACCCATTAAGGAAGTGCACAAAAGACCATGTGAGATTTTGCTAGGGATATTTGCACAAACAACAACAGGAAGTAGCATCAAGTCTTAGGTCAATATTCTCCCCCAGCGTTGGTACATAAGGCCTCCGCAGCAGAAGGCGGCATCAGACCTCCCTCAGCTCTCCTGAATCCTCCTTCCTCACTTGGCCTGAGTCCTCTCTACTGACACCATGGGTTGCTGTGGCTGCGGTGGTGGCTGCGGTGGCGGCTGCGGTGGTGGCTGCGGTGGTGGCTGCGGTGGCAGCTGCGGTGGCTGCGGTGGTGGCTGCAGCAGCTGCAGGTGCTACCGGGTGGGCTGCTGCTCCAGCTGCTGCCCCTGCTGCCGCGGCTGCTGTGGGGGGTGCTGCAGCACGCCCGTGATCTGCTGCTGCCGCCGCTCCTGCAGCTCGTGTGGCTGCGGCGGCGGCTGCGGGAAGGGCTGTTGCCAGCAGAAGTGCTGCTGCCAGCAGAGCTGCGGCTGCAAGAAGCAGTGCTGCTGCTAGGCGGGCGCTCGGGCTCTGGCCCTGGGCAGGAGATGCTGGGGCTTTCCTCCACCCTGTTCACCTGCCTTGCCTGTCCCCTGAGTATCCTGGTAGTTATCCTCTTGGGCTGTGACTTTGCTCCTGGATTTGAAGCTTTTGTCTTTTCTTCTTTGGGTGTCTCTAGTCTTTCTTTCTGAAAAGTTTCCTACCTACTAGCAAATACTCAAAAAGAATAGTCCACGTCACTGAGGTGAGTCAAAGAGGATCGTGATTCCCAACATACTTTTTGATGTTTACGAGCATTTCCTTCCTGTTTATGTGGTTTTCTCTGCTCCTTTTCTATCTTGTATTCCTGTTTTTCAACAGCTGTTTTCTAAATTTTCTAATAAATAAAAATGTATCATTAAAAGTTTCTCTTTGCCTTTATTTTGGTTGCCCATATCCCACATCCTAGAAAATCCTAATCTTCCTTAAAAGGCCTCTGGCGGATGGTTGGGGGCTGGCAGAGCAAGTCAAGGACGCTGACACCAGTCTTCCTGCCCCACTGCCCAGGACTCTCGTTCCCAAGCACAGTACTTGACAGTCTGACTTCTGTCTATGATTTGAATTTGCTTTTGAAGTGGGAGTTTCATTTAGAGCTAGACAGGTTTCCCAAATGCATTCAAAACCCTGTTTTATTCAAAAAGAACCAATTCAAACAAAATTTCAGAAAGACATTTATTACCAAAACATAGGTAACTACATTTGGTTTAGATTTCCATCTCCTGGAGCCATTTCCTCCTTGCCTGGAGGGCGGAGTTTCATCTCTTCTGAGCCGGTTTTTGTCTTTTTTTTATTCCCCTATAAATTCACACAGCAGTACACATTTGGAACTTTGGTATTATTAGTTTAGCTTTTGCATTTCCCTAACTACACAGTGAATACATTGGGTTGTGCTGACCAAGCAGGCATTGATAGACACGGGTTTATCTGGGTTCTCTTTGCTCTCTTCAGTCTTGGGCCCTGCAACTTGCCTTCAAGTGAATTACTGTTCGCTTTTCTGTCTAAATTAATTTAACTGTGATTGGAGTATTGTTAAGGTTTCTGGTTTCTTTTTAATTCATTTCAGATATTACTTATTAACTTAAACTGTGATTTATGCTTTTGTTAATTCTTTTCTAATCTTTTTTTGAATTTATAAGCCTCAGGGACCTGGAGAAATCATCTAATCTGTGTCTTTTGCCAGACAGAGGAGTCTGTTTCTGATAGGAAAACCTTCGTGCAGCATCTATGTTTCTTTTACACCTAGAGAGAAAACTAGACAATCATTAGCTAAAGTGAATCATCATCCTTCACTTTAAAGACGTGAATTGAAAGAAAACTGGTATCTTATGATTCAGACCATGAGTAGTCTTTAGAAGCATTAAGGATTTTTATAAGAGACCATTTTCTGTGGACCAGCGTTCATAGAGAAACCCCTGGATACAGAGGGAGGTCTGAGGGCTGAGGCCGGGTCAAAGAGGGAGCAGTTCTGCTGTGGAGTGTCTCTGGGTGAGGGCTTGTGCACAAACAGATGTGATCCTAGGCCAAGAGTGGTGTCTGCCACAATACTCCTACCAGTGCCGGGAGGACAGTTCTCCTGAAAACATCTGGAATGGCTGCGTAGCACTAGATCTTGGGGCTTCTTCTTTCCTGTGGACTTTTCCATGTATTTTCTCCCCGTCACGACTGGCCTATTTTGGAGCAGTGCCAGAGAGGGTTTCGGGCCGGAGGCTGGTGCGACTACGTGGCAGAGGCTGTGGACTGCAACGTGAAGTTCAGCCAGCAAATCTGTGCAGTAAGTTTCCTCAGCCCTTTGCCCTGAGGTGTTAGTTTCTCAGGTTGACTAAGTGTCAAAAGGAAAAAGATGGGTCCAAATTTAAAAAAAATATAAATGTTTCTGTAGTTCAATTGTGCCCAGCAAATCATTTTCATTTTTCAATCTGATATCATTGTCACTTGGTCTGCAAACCCCTACAGGCCCTGCCTATAAATTCCCCTGCTGTAAGGGACATTGACCATATTTGTGCTAATTATTCAGGTAACCTGAACAAAGACCCAAATCCGCAACTGGAGCACAGAGAGGTACATACAGCCATTCCAGATAAGGTGAGACACAGGCGAGGTGCTCCCCACACACAGTGAGCTCCTCCCAACACCTCCAGCTCTCATCCCAGCCCCCAGGCAGACCCTAATTTCCTCATGAATTGCGCTGAACTCCAGTGGTAGCTTCATGTGATGGGAATTAATGTGGGAAATGCTTGGGAGGAGGAAGAGAGCCGAGGGTGGAAAGGAAAGCCAGGACCACACTGCATGCACGTGCCACATTGTGGGTACAACCGCAGCGTGTTCCTTCATCTAAACCTCAAGGACAATTTGTCACACACATTCACCTAAGCTGCAGCATCTCTTTAGGCCCACAGCTCAGCCCCCACACAGGGCTGGCTACTCATCACACATGACAAAGAGAGTGCCACCCTTAGCCAGGGCTGCCAGAACAGAGTACCACAGACTGCGTGGCTTCAATAAGAGGAATTTCGTTCCTCACAATTCGGGAGGGTGGAAGTTCAAGGTCAAGATGCCAGGAGGTTTGGCTGCTTCTGAGAGCCTTTTTCCTGGGTTTGCACATAGTTGTCTTCTCCCTGTCTTCCTTCTGTGTGTGACTGCATCTTAATTGCCTCTGCATATAAGGACATCAGTCACAGTGGATTAGGGCCCACTTTAATGACCTCATTTTAACTTAATTACCTCTTTAAAGACCCTATCTCACATACGGTGACATTCTGAGGTACTGGGAGTTAGGACTTCAGCATAAAAATTTCATCCCCTAACAAAAGGGTAACAAAACAGGGACCTTATATGCTTTGTTTTTCATTTATGTAATTTTGCAGGTGAACTCTGTACAGTGTAACATGCTCTTTCCCTTTTTATTCAGTAGCCGTATCAAATAGTCTTTTCTATGCCAAATTATCACCTTTTAACTGAAAGAATTTTGTCTCGGTGTCCCCCAGTGGGGACCATGCCTGGAAAACAAATGTTCAGTAACTGTCACTGGTGCACTGTAGGTGAGCATGTGATAAGGTCAACCCTGCCACAGGCTCCCCTTCCTGCCCTCCCCTGACACTCAGAGGCACCGGTGAGTCCCCTGGCACCCGCTGCTTGTGAACTCCACGCCGACCGCACGAGTGAGCCCGTGGTCCTCACTGCCTGGCCTGGCTGCGTCTGCTCCCTTGGTGCTACCTCCCCTGGGAGCCCTCTTGGCACGCAGGGGCTCCATCTCTCTGGGACCTGTGAAGACAAAGACCTGTGGTGTCCTGAGCCCCTCCACTGTCTCTTCTTGTAGACCTACCTGACTGACCTCATAAAAAAAAATTCAAACCATGAACCCTTCCACCTGGGTTCTTTATTTCACAAACCCATGTCAACATTGAGTAATGACACCCCGGTAAATCCTGACAGCCATGTCTTCTGTTTAGGTTGACTGAAAACAAACTCACATTCTAGTGAGTGGGACAGGGAGAGCCAGAGCCTTACACGTGTTGGGTCTCAGTTGCCAGGAGGGGCTGCAGGTCCCAGAATTCTGCCGACGGCATGGATCAGCATTGCCGTGTGGGGAAGCGGACTCAATAGCTCCTCAGTGAGGAAAAGCTGATGCCCCTGGCCATGGGATAAGATGGACAAACTGGGGCCTCTCTCCTGACCTGTCGCTCTGAGCTGAAAACAGCCATGTGGGAAGGGGCGGCTCTAAGGGCAAGGCCTGGGAGGGCAAGTGTGAGTCAAAAGATGGGGTGCCAGGGAGAAATCCCAAAGGCTGGGAGTAACTAGGGGGCTTTGGGTAGCCTCAGGACACTAGAGGTCCAGGGAGGTGGCAAAGAAAATAGAACCAGAGCCAGGTAGGTGCCAGAAATGACCTTGCTAACTTAGATTCTCACATCCACCCTCCTCAAATCCTATCTTCCGAATTGCAAGGGAGAAGGAAGACTATCTTTCCCCTTGGGAAAGTCTGATCTGACATAGTTGTTCAAGTCACATTTCCTTTGGTTTATATCATTCCATTTGGCCAGTTCAACCTGTTTAAGCTTCTATCCTATGCCAGGCTCTGCTTAGAGTGACAAGGAAACACCCCAAGTAGACCTGTGGGGTGAGTGCA
Organism: Cheirogaleus medius; assembly: GCA_008086735.1. Lineage (NCBI taxonomy): Eukaryota > Metazoa > Chordata > Mammalia > Primates > Cheirogaleidae > Cheirogaleus > Cheirogaleus medius. The sequence goes on from VBSM01001562.1 coordinate 63,084,571, forward strand.
ACAATGTCCTCTGCCTAGAGACACAGGCAAGGACCTCAGCTTCCCTGGCCCCGCCCCACTGCCCCACCCAAGCTGGGACCATCCAGCCCCCTCCCCCACCTCCTTTCCTCTCTCACTTTGCTGCTAAGCCAGCCACAGTGGATCCAGAATCTGCAGTCTACACAGAAAAGGATCAGAGAGCACTGATTAGCAGAAGGGGTGTTCTGGGACATATTTTGTTGTGTGTGTGGACACCTTCGGGTGGGGGAGGGGTATGATTATTTTGATTCTAATGCTGATCTTCTCCCATTGTAGTCTGGAGTGACTGATACAGGAACTTCCATGGTACCTGCCATGGCCAGAGCTGAACTTTGTTGTCTGGATCTGGGAGAGAAGACTTGGAGGACAGAGCTGGTCAGGCAGGAGTGACGGCTGAGCAGATAGCACAGCGTGGATCATAGGGACCCGAGGCCGCTGTCTGTGTTGCCTTTTGGAGTAATTGTCGGCAATGAGACTACGACAAACAAAATCAGTGTATGGTGGAAGAGGATTGCAGGAGGAGACAGTGATGAGCCTCAAAAGTGATTACGCTCCTAAGTGACCATGTGACCATTCGAGGTCTGACCACGTGGGGTCTGTTGCTAAGACTATCTAGAGAGATTTGGGGGAAGATTTGGCTTAAGATGTTGAAGTTCCAGGGTTGAGGATGTGCCTCCAAGTCCCTCCCTTCTCGATAAACCCACAACGCGTTCATGATCCATTAATCTACCTGTGTCTGTCACAAACTATTTAGCTAGTTTTTGATTCTTTGCCTATCTGTTGAGATAAAACTCATTTTTCCTCATGGACAGATGGTTTAGAAACTGGAAATAGAAAAAGAGATGGCTCTTTGAGACTGATTTAGTATAATTTATTAAGATAATAGTTGCTTTGTGTATACAGATGTGCCAATGCAGTGGTAAAAACAGGACATAAACAAAGACAAAGCTAGAGGCATTTTAAGAAGGTATAACATTAATCATCCTGACTCCGTTTTGTCAAGGGCTGGACTGGAACGATCTTTGACAGGGAAGGCCGCACATTTATTACTTTTGTTGCTGATTATTAAATGCAGGTAGAATCACAAAAACTACAGAAATGTGAGATTCCTGTGGGCTGGTGATAGGCTCAGGTCACGCTTGTGACCTACAAGTCCGAGAGGAGCAGACAGAAAGGAAAAAGCTTACCTTGAGCAGTTACCTGCAGCACCTGGCCAGCGCCGGGCCGGCCCGCCTAGCAGCAGCACTGCTTCTTGCAGCCGCAGCTCTGCTGGCAGCAGCACTTCTGCTGGCAACAGCCCTTCCCGCAGCCGCCGCCGCAGCCACACGAGCTGCAGGAGCGGCGGCAGCAGCAGATCACGGGCGTGCTGCAGCACCCCCCACAGCAGCCGCGGCAGCAGGGGCAGCAGCTGGAGCAGCAGCCCACCCGGTAGCACCTGCAGCTGCTGCAGCCGCCGCCGCAGCCACCGCAGCCGCCACCGCAGCCACCGCAGCCGCCACCGCAGCCACCACCGCAACCACCACAGCCACAGCAACCCATGGTGTCAGTAGAGAGGACTCAGGGGAAGTGAGGAGAGAGGACTCAGTGGAGGTGAGGGAGGTCTGATGCCTCTTTCTGCTGGGGGAGGCCCTTATATACCACGCTGGGAGAGGAGAAGGAAGACACATGACCACTTCCTTGTTGTTGTTTGACTGTATGTACACGGAAGTATCTCTTCATCTCTTATTTACTTCCCTTTCAGATATCTTTGTCTCCCCATTTTCAGCTTTGTTTATATTTTTCATAAAAATGTATTCCAGTACAAGTGAAAAAGGCCCAGAAGTTCTAGGGAAACATTCTAGAAGCAAAGGCCATGATGAGGTTGTCAGTAGTAACAGGCAGGTTTCTCCTTCTTCCCATGAAGTCCAGAGAGCAAGCACCATGCATGTGAGTTGCTGGCAGGGTTTGCAAACCACCACATTGTCAGAGAGCCAGGTGATCTGTGAGCTTCTGCGGGGTGGTTACCGTGAAGTTGAAGGCACAGTCCCTGACTTCAGGGAGCATTGCAATAGTAATGCTGCAAGCTGGGCTGTGAAAATGGTGATGGATTCAAAGGTCACTGCCAAGGTCAGATGCCATCATTCCATTTGCTGACCAATGAAAACTGCTGGGCAGGGAGCTTCTACTCCTCATTTGTTCATGTGAAGCATCCACTGTGATTTGTCTTCTGCACACCCAGGCCTTAAGGATTATTTTAAAAGCAGAAATAAATCCTCATAGGAGTCTGTATTTTGGTGATGTAATATTTTTTTCCTTTTATTTCATCATATAATGGGGGTACAAATATTGTTAG
>VBSM01001562.1:63088418-63128103 GCA_008086735.1 Cheirogaleus medius
CCTTCCCCTCCTATCTGGTCTTTCCCCACTCTCCGGTCCTGAGCTCTGTTCCTGTTTGTCTGGTGTTTTGTGCCTTCCCATCTGAAAAGTTTCCAAACTAATAGGAGTCATCTTATGGAAGAATATGAGTACAGCCCAGAACCTGAGCAACTATCCCGGTCACTCACCTCAGCTAACTGAGAATAGAGTTCCTAGTTTTGGTTTGACTGCCTTTAAGCTCCATTTTTCTTCCACTTTTCCCTGTCGACATGCAATGTTTCTTTTCTTTTTTTCTTTTGTGTTCTTAGTTATCATATAATATTGTCTAAATTTCCTAATAAAATAATGTCCATAATAAAAAAAAAGTTCTCTTTTTGCCTTTGTTCTATTTGACCATGCTGAATCCTGGTTTGTCTGTTTGGAAATGTGGGAGAGATTTTACCTTTGTGTTCAAGCCTTTGAAACACTTGCCGTGGCAGCAATGAAGCAAAGGGTCCTATAAGAAGCTGTGGCCAGGCCTCTGGGGATCCCTCACCCTGTGACACATCACGTTGTCTCAGATGCCCCCACCGTGTCCTCCTTCCACGAGATTTACGGTCCCCGTTTTATTGATGCAACATGACATATCCCTGCAGCAACAGGCTTACCTGCCAAACACAGGCCTTGCGATTAGGACCCAAGTATAGAATCTGAGTGGAATCAATAGCACAAGGCCAGCTGGGTTTCCACAGGTTTCTCTCGTTGTTATGTTCAATCTTTTTCCTCCCCTCTTTCTTTTCTTTGTGGTGTGAAGTTTTCTTCCTTTTTTTGTTTTCAGTACACTGCAACATTCAACGGGAGACATTTGAAACGCCTTAAGATAAAGCACATGCAATTGCCAAAACTCTCGCGGTGACTCTGTCCTCCCTACTAGCTTTAGTAAGAGTAAGAAATGGGATCGAGGCCTGATCAAAGACAGCCCAGGGGGAGGGGGTTTCCAGGCATCTTTAAGGGAGGAAGTCTCTTCTTTAACTGCTTCAATTTAATGACAAACAACAGGGTAACCACTTCTTGGCTTTTCCCTTTCTTTTCCATTCCTTTTTTCTTTTTGATTATTTCTACAGCTCCCACACTTTTTCAGACTGTTGAGATTCTACTGTTTTGTTAACTATAGAGACTCTAGGCTGAGGAGAATTTGGATAAAGATGGTTCAGTATTTTCACACATTGATGCAGTCTCTCTGTTCAAAACAGGGGAAGGAAAGCTATAGATAACATATGAAAATACAATAACAACATAGCTGAGCTCAATAACAAGACTTCTATGTCTGTGGCACAGACACACAAGGAAAATGTGACATTCAAGGCGGAAGCAAGAGCTGGTAGGTTGGCTCCAGGTGGGAACTTGAAAAGTATGAATGGGACAGAATGCAGTAAGTCTCACTACAATTTCTGTCACCGCAATGGCAAATGGTCCGAGACTCCCTGTGTCCAAGTCTTCTTTACACTCTACTCTCACTCTGTATGAACTCTAATCCGGTTCAAATCTTCCTGCTACACTCTAGACCTTCCTCCTCTCCCTCTCTCTTGGTCCGGACCTAACAGCAGCCCTGCTGGGTTCTGGGCCATGGGCATGGGCAGTGTGGGAATGGGATGAGAGAAACTGAATATCCCATGCCAGCTCGGGGAGGAGAGCCAGACTCACTTTTACAATTAGATGTCAGAGTGGAGCCCCTGAGTCTTGAAAAAACCCAACTGACCTTTCTGCCCAGGGCTGTGGTTTATAAACAGCTTGTGGTTTATAAACAGCTCTCCCCTTGCAGAGACTGGAGGACGCAGAAACAGGCTTTAGACCACAGGTTGACCTAAATCCCCTGCAGGCTTCAGAATAATCCATTATATCCCCCACTGGCACTCTGGGATGGGGTCTGGGGGTGGGATGGGAAAAGAAAACCACACGACAGGTAGAAGCAAATGGTAGCAGGGGTATGTGTGTGGCTGGGGTGAGCAAAGTGAGAGAAATGAAACCAAAAAGACATCACACCTAAAATAACTGCGCTGAGGGACTCCATCTGCCTCCTGCCACTTTCCTGAGCCTCGAGGGACCGGCTCACAATGTATCCCAGGCGTCTATTGTCCCTTGTTGCTATCTGTAAGGAATAAACCCGCGTAGTGTGACTGGTTGCGTGTGTGAGTGTTCTGCCTCGCTGGCCTCAAACGGGTAACCAGGGCACAGTGAACTCGCTTCGCTTAAACTGACCTGGAGAGCAAGGTCCAGCCCTATAGAACCAGGGCTTATTGCCAAAGTGGGAGGGGCGATGCCTCCCAGGAGCTGGCAGAGAAAGAGGGGTGATGAGAGGGACTTAAGAACCTAGCCCCCAACATCTGTGATTTACAAATAGGGCAGCAGCGCAAGATCCCCCGGTTGTCAGGCACTTATGTGATCATTCATTTCTGGGGCTGGAGAGCTCAGGAAACGGGTCCTCAGTGGGACCCTAGGATACCTGGGAGGGAACGGGAAAGAGGTGCTCAGACAGCTCCCGAGGCACGTGAGCAGAGCCCAGGGCACAGAGAGGAGGCTCGCTGTCTAAGGCGCAGATGTGGAGAAAGTTCAGAGAAGCCTCACACAGCCTGGTTGGTGTGTTTGTTCGGTAACGGGACATTGCAGATCCCAATGTCTCGGGCTGAATGGCACAGTTAGCATGGGGCCAAGGTCTCTGGGTCCCCACCGGAGGCTGATGGCTCTTATATTCCTGTCAAGATATAGGGGGAAAGTTGGGGAATTCTGACTTTCATGAGGTTCTTGAATACAGGAGTCCATATGACAGTATTTCCAGGATCCCTTAGGGCAGTGGTTCCCAACATTTTTGACACCAGGGACCAGTTTCGTGGAAGACAGCTTTTCCATGGACGTGGGGTGGGGGTGGGTCGCCGCTTCAGATCCACCTGAGATCATCAGGCGCTGGATTCTCATGGGGTGCGCAACCTGGCTCCCGCACATGTGCAGTTTGCAGTGGGGTTCAGGCTCCCATGAGGGTCTGGTGCCGTAGCTGACATGACGAGGGGCAAGGCTCGGACGGTGATGATGGAGCGACGCCGAGTGGCTGTGGGTGCAGGTGGGCTTCGGTTGCTCGCCCACCACTTGCCTCCTGCTGCGTGGTCTGGTCCACGGCCCAGGGTTTGGGGACCTCAGCCTTAGGAGAAAGACTAAACTGGTGGTACTGGGAGATTTGAGGACAAGCAAGGTGACCCACGGTACTTATTTGCTTGTGGGTAGGGCCCTCTGGGCCATTTTGGGCACTAGAGACATGCTTCCCACCACTGAGTGCATTATAGGCACTGATATTTTAGCTACCTGTGGCACAGAACATCACTGCCACCTGGGACGATGTGGCCGCCCACAGTTAAGAATTTTTTTGAGCCACAACAGCCGGACGTATCCATTCCTGCTGGCCATGTAAGTTCCCAAGCCCAGTGGGTTATTCAACAAAAGCAGTACTACATATGAAGTGGAAAAAGGTATTACTTGGTTAAATCTGTATCAGTAAGTGTTCAGCTTGAGACACAGAACCAGTAAAGGACATATATTAAGAAATTAATTTCAAGGAATTGGCTTACATGATTACAGGGGCATGCAAGGCAGTCCAAAATTCATAGGCTAGCCCATAAGAAGGGGTGGGCTGGGACTCTCAGGCATGGGTGGAGGCTCCTGTTCACAGATGGAATCTCTCCTTTTCAAGAGAAGCCCCAGCCCTGCTCTGAAGTTCTTTCACCTGATTGCATCAGGCCCACCCACATGATCTAGGATTGTCTTCCTTATTTAAAATCAATTGATTATGACTTTAATCACTTCTATAAAATACTTCACAGCAACATCTACAGTAGTGCTTGATTGAATAAGTGAAGACTATAGCCTAGTCAAATTGACACTTAAAATTGACTGTCACCAATTGCAACAAACTTACATAAATCTGAGAACTGAAATCTTTATAATATTTAGTCTTTCCATGCAAGGTCATGGTGAAGTTTAATTAAATTTTTTCCTCAATTATTTTGCCCTGGATTGAAGGAATTATTTGCCCACATTCTAACTCTTTATGTTGGTATATGAGTATAATAATCATGGTTATCACATATTGAATGCTTACCATGTATCAGATCTATACTATACATTTCTTTATGTATTCTTCAAATCAAAACAAATGACACTTTTATGAGGTAGGGCATAGAAGGCTAAGATATGTTATTCACTTTAGGATCTCTCATGTTTCTGCAAATGGTCACTTTTTATTTCTATGTTGTTCTGGGGTGGGCTTGAATGTGTTGAAACAGTGTTTTGGGTTCCAGTGGCTCACTGAGGCCATGTCGATGGTTTGTTTCAATCTGGTTATTGAATCATTTGGTTGTATTCCGCTCACTGGCTGAGGTTTTGATGTGGTTTTGATGAGGTTCATGATAGTCTAGTCTTTCACCTTAATCTAGGATGAAACATTAAAATGCCATGCAGTTTAGCACCATATATCATGCATTGTAGTAGCTTGCCTTCTGAGTCCATGGCAGGTGAGACCAGGCTAAACCTGTGTTACTGTGCTCACATCAGGAATGGAGTCCCCGGATTCATTTGGATTCTGATCAGTTGCAGGACTACATTTGTTCTTTCCGCATTTGGTTGAATAGATCATGTAACAGCTTCTCATTAGGAAAATTCCAGCAATGACTGAGAAATAACTTCCATAAACTAAAAACTAAATAACAAAAAAAAAAAAGAGAAAGAGATTGTCATGAACCACACAGAAATGGATATTTGACACTGATGGTATACAGTGATGCTTTATTCCTACCTGAGAGATCTTGAACAGGTCTCGGATTCTGGGTCTCAGTTTTCTAATTTGTAAAATTAGAATAATAACAGTAGCTACTAAGGGTTAATTGAGTTATTGCAGATAAACCATATAGAAGAGTATCTAGATGGTAAAAGTTCAATAAATTTTACCTGTTTCTGTAGTCCTGAAACTCTCCAAATATATATACTTACATAGTATATATTTTTGTATGGTATATATGATATATAGTATATATAGTTATATATATTTTTATAGTATATATACTATTTAATAATATATTTATATATATACTAACTTCCTTCTTGCTTTTCTTTTCATCATTTTCACATTTAGTATATCAGATTGAGAATTTATTTTTTTCCCTAGAATATAATGTGCTTGAAAAAAATTGCACAGTATACCTATCCACAAATATTAAAATTATAATAATGTGTCTAAATGTCTAGAGTTCTTATATGTTCCTAATGAAATAATTGAATCTTTAATTATTTTAATGACTCTTTATATCTCTAGATTGAGGTCTTAATTATATTTTATCTTTTAAAAAAATTTAACTATAAATTATAAGTAGATCACATTTGACTAGAAACTCCAAAAGGCTGGATGTACTATGTCTGGCTAGTAGGGGAACATCTGCACTTTTCTGATTTAATTAAAAGTGAAATTTGTAAATCACATAAAATCTTAAGAATTAGAGTAGAAAAACAAAGGATTCATAAAAAAATAACCACAAAACCGCCATGACACATAAAAAAGTAAACAATTCCTTAATATCACCTAGTCAGCGTCCCAATTTTCCTGATTGTCTCATAATATTTTTAATTTCTTTGTAAGTATCAGGATTCAAAGAAGATCCACACATCTCCAGGGATTCACAGATATCTTAAAACACTGTCAGTTTCTCTTTCTTTTCTCCTTGAATTTTATTTTGAAAGAAACTAGAGAATCTCCAAGATTCTGGTGTTTTTTGGTTATATTTGTAGGTAGCATTTAATGAGCTCTGTCTGCTTGTTTCCTGTAAATTGGTAGTTCAATCTAGGAGTTCATTCATCATTTAGTAATAATTGACATGTTTGTATTTATTTTTTTTACCATCTTATTTGTCCTGTTTTTCTTGCTCCTCAAATTTCCCCCTCGTTTCTTGAATTCTGGTGTGTTATTTTTTTAAATATTATGTATTTTATTCCTCCTTTCTATATGGAAATTGTGTAATCTATTTCTAAATTTTTAGTAGTTACACTTGAAATGTTAACATCTTCAATAAACAAAGCAGTGGTGTGATGGGAATGGTCTGCCCTGGCCACAGGCAGTAGGGGAGAATTATCTCTAGTTAAGTTAAAAACATTAGTAAAACTGATGAAGAGTCTGTTTGCATTTTATTATTGCTGTACACCAGCAATTCTAAATGATGATAGTGATAAACTATGCCTCCTGCCAGATGGACTTCTACCCCTCACTGCTTGGTATGCCGCCCTACTAATTTTCACCTCCTCCAGAGCACTACAAAAATCTTTAGTTTTGAACATTTCCTCTGACTTATATATTATTGTCCAGTATTTCATCTTTTTGTAAACTCCTCAAGATAGAAAACATACGTATTACTGTTTTACACAGGCAGTGTTTGTTTAGATTTGCTCACGTTTTCCTCCCCCCCCCACATTCCCTCTTGCATCATATTCCTTCCTTTTGGGGTAATTTTCCTCCTTCCTCAAATGCATCCTTTAGAAACTGCTTTTGTAAGCATCTGTTGGTGATCACACCCTCCATTTCTGTTTGTCTGAAAAAGCCTTTATTTCATCCTCGTTTTTGAAATGGTTAAAATTTTAGCTAACCGAATCCAGATGCTTATCAAGAAAATAATCCATCACAACCAAGTTGGCTTCATCCCAGGGATGCAGGGTTGGTTCAACATATGGAAATCTATAAATGTAATTCACCACATAAACAGAAGCAAAAACAAAGACCATATGATCCTTTCAATAGATGCAGAAAAAGCATTTGACAAAATTCAACACCCTTTCATGATAAGAACACTTAATAAAATAGGCATAGAAGGGGCATACCTAAAAATGATACAAGCCATATATAACACGCCCACAGCCAACATCATACTGAATGGGGAAAAATTGAAAGCATTCCCACTTAGAACTGGAACCAGGCAAGGTTGCTCACTATCTCCACTTCTATTCAACATAGTGCTGGAAGTCCTGGCTATAGCAATCTGACATGAAAGTGGAATTAAAGGTATCCAAATGGGGGCAGAAGAGATCAAACTGTCACTGTTTGCTGATGATATGATATTATATTTAGAAAATCCCAAGGATTTAACCAAGGGACTCCTGGAATTGATAAATGAATTTAGTAAATTCTCTTAGTATATAATTCTAGACTGGCAACTATCTTCTCCAACACTTTGAAGACATTCCACCTGTCCTTCTGGCTTTCATTGTGCACTATTGAGAAGTCATTTGTCCATCTATTTGTCATTTCTCTGTAGGTGATGTTCTTTTTATTCCCCTGGCTGTTTTTAAGATTTCTTTATTTCTTTTTTTTTAATATGCTTCAGTTTCACTACAGTGTGTTTAGATATGAATTTCTTTTCATTTATCCTTTTGGAGATCTGTTAGGCTTCCAAAATCTGAGAATTCATGGCTTTCATCTCTTCTGGAAAATTATCAGTGAATATTTCTTTATCTGTCTCTTTCTCACCTTATTATCTTCTTAAGAAACTCCAAATGGATATTTGCTGAACATTCTCACTTTAACATACATGTGCTAATAATTTTTCCATTTATATCTTTCTGTGCTGTATTCTAGTTTAATACTTTTTCCTTTTTATGTGTCTAAATTGTTCTTGTTCATTTAGCTTCTAATTTTGATTACAGTCATGAGTCCCTTCATGAAGGGGATACAATCTGAGACATGTATTGTTAGGTGATTTTATCATTGTGCAAACATTACAGAGTGTGCTTTCACAAACCCAGATGGTCTAGCCTACTGCATACCCAGGCTATATGGTATATAGCCTATTGCTCCCAGGCTATAAACCTGTATAGCATGTTACCATACTGAATATGGTAGGCAATTATAACATAATGGTATGTATTTGTGTATCTTAACATAGAAAAGATACAGTAAAAATATGGTATAAAAGATAAAAATGGTGCACCTGTATAGAGCACTTACCATGGATGGAGCTTGCAGGACTGGAAGTTGCTCTGGGTGAGTTAGTTAATAGTGAGTGAATGTGAAGGCCTAGGGCATTACTATACACTACTGCAAAATTTATAAACACCATACACTTAGGTTGCACTAAATATATAAAAAATTTTTTCTTTCTTCAATAGCAAATGAACCTCAGCTTACTATAACCTTTTACTTTAAAACTTTTAAATTGTTTTAAACTTTTTGACTATTTTGTAATAACACAGCTTAAGATGCAAACATATTACACAACTGTACAAAGTATTTTCTTTATATCCTTATTCTATAAGCTTTTTTCCATTTTTATTAATAAAATTTTAATTGTTTTCTATTTTTTAAACTTTTTTTGTTAAAAATTAAGACACAAATACACACATTAGCCTAGGCCTATATACAGGGTCATCAATATCACTGTCCTCCACCTCCCCATCTTGTCCCACTGGAAGGTATTCAGGGGCAATAACACACATGGACACACCAAGGTATCATCTCCTATGACAACAATGTCTTCTTTTGGAATACCTCCTGAAGGACCTGCCTGAGGCTGGTCCACAGTTAGCTTTTTAAATAGGCAAGTGGAAAGATTACACTCCAAAATAATGATTAAAAAGTATAGTAAAAACCAACCAATAACATAATTGTTTATTATTATTATCATGTTATTATGTATGTATAATTGTATGTGCCATACTTTTGTATGACTGGCAGTGCAGTAGGTTTGTTTACACTACACCAGCATCGCTACAAACACGTGAGCAATGTTTTGTGCTGCAATGTCTTGTTGGCTATGACATCATTAGGTGATAAAAATTTTTCAGCTCCACTATCTATAATCATATGTGACCACTGTCATATATTGGGTCCACTATTAACCAAAACATAGTTATGCCTTGCATGACTGTAGTTATATTTTTCCCTAAATATTCACGATCATTTTTAATGCACCTCATTCCATTCTTACATTGTTATTTTCTTCCATGTATAAACATATTAAACATCTTATATTCTAATGCTGATAATTCTTCTATCTCAAATCTTTGTTGGTGTAATTCTGCTATTTATTATTTCAGTTGGCTTGTTTGAAACTTTGTATCTTTGTACTATTTTGAATTTTTAAAAACCATAATCTTGTATATGATGGAATTTTATCTGTGACAATATTTTGGTTCCTGTATTGAAGAACATTTCTCCAGAGGTTATTTGCCTTTGATACCTATGGGTGCCTAGAGACACTGCCAGTCAGGACACTTTAAACTAAATTTTCAGCTTTTTTTTTTTTTTTAAGCCTGTAGGAATTGGGCTCTAGAATTATATGAGTGCTGGTTTATGAAGGAAAATTCTTGGGCTAAATTCCACAGATTCCACCCAGATGAGTCTTCATTGTTAGGGTTTTGTTTTTCCTCCTGTTTTTCACATTTTGTTCTGATTCACCAGTCACTGAGGATGCCACTAAAACCAAAACTGTAGGTGACAAGGGGAATCAGCAGATGCCTTGAGCACACAACAGAGTCAGTGCCTCCTTATCTATTGGGTTTCCTGTTCCTGCTTTGGCCTCTAAAGATTTTTCTTACAAATTTGGACATTTATTTTAAAAAATTCTAAATTTATATCCACAAGATTTGGGTGTTTTGTGTTGTAAAGATTTTTATGATTGTTGTCGCTTAATAAAAGTAAGCCTTTCTTATTTTAATATTTAAAAAATAAAATATTTAAAAGGTTTATTGCCTTTAATGAATAAACTTTTTAAAATTTAATATTTTTTAAAACACTTATTGAAATTTGTTTAAATTTCAAACAACCCTTAAGACCCCATCTTAGTCTGTTTACTGTTGCTATAACAGAATACTTGAGACTGGGAAACTTATCAACGGAAGAGATCTACCTAGCTTACAATTCTGGGGACTGGGAGGAAGGTCAAAGGTCAGGTGACCACTTCCGGTTGGCTTCTGGTGAGGCTCTAGTGCTACTGTCATAACGTGGCGGAGAAGCGGAAGCGGAAGCGGAAGTGAGCGCATTTGGAGACACCAAGAGAAGCACCCTTGCTTATAACAACCCACTCTCATGGTACCTACGCAAGTTCTAAGAAAGCGAAAACTCAGTCCCTTGAGGAAGGCATTAATCCCTCTAAACCAGCGGTCCTCAACCTTTTTGGCACCAGGGACCATTTTCACGGAAGATAATTTTTCCGTGACGGGGTGGGGAGGGGCGTGGGGCAGAGGAGCTCTGCAGCCCGGCCCCTAACAGGCCCCCGGGGGGTTGGGACCGCAGCTCTAAATGACTTAATCGCCTCTTACAGGCACCACCTGCCAATACCTCCACACTGGGGACCAAGCCTCTGCATGAGTTTGGGTGGGGACAAACAATATTCGAGCCATGGCATGCCCCTCTCCTTTAAGCTCAGCTCCTCAATCCCATTCCTCCTAAAGTGATTGCATGGAGGCCATGCAATGTGACAGAAGAGGAAGAAAACCAGGCACTGTCTGAATGATCAGGACCCAAACTCACTAAAAATCCATTTAAGTAGTTATTTCGTTCGAGAATGAAAATCTGGCTTTCAACTTCAGCTATTCTTTAACCACTTCGGTACGAGCGTCGACCATAGTCGACAGCCACAGATGAACGCGCACAGCGACTTTAGCCGACAGCCGTGATATGAAGGCGCACAGCCGAGCGTTGACTTTAGTCGACAGCCAAAAGCTTTTACTTTTACAGCTTTTATCTCTGCAGCTGCAGTGTGTACGTTCAGCTAATAAGTTACTACAAATCTTTGACCTTTTAACAAGTCCTTAGTAGGAATTCTTATAGTTATTTTCCTAAAGCTGCCTGTAAAGTAAAACAAGCTTTCAGTGCTGTAAAGCTTTCCGCATCACACAAGAGCAAAACGGATTCGTCGTCAATGCACAGCACAAACTATCGTGCGGACTATGAGTGCCGGCTATGGGCAAGGTTTCGAGGCCGGTAAGCGTGGTACCGAAGTGGTTAAGACACTAAAGCCAGTTCACGAACTAGTGGAACCTAATGCTGACAAACCACACACATCCCGAGTTTGAGTTTTTGAATACCAAGTGAAAACTCTTCATCTGAGCTATCTGCACAGTCACATATCACATGCTCTACACACATTGAAAAATGTCCATTTTGATGTATGTGAGATTGTCTAAAATCCAAATGAATTCACATTTCATGCACTTAAAATAATAGCATCCCCGTTTGACTTTTTGTGAGGCAGTCTTTCTGTGTGGAGTGCCCCTTTCCTTACTAAGCCCTGTGGAGTGGCAACTAAAAATCCATTTTCATGATTCTAACTTTTATTTAATTAAAGGTAGGCTAAAGTACCAGTTATCCCAGCTAGATAATCTAATGGAGTGCGCAATCAAGGGCCATCAGCTGGTCCCAGAGCGGCTGAGTGTAATAGCTGCCTGCCACGGGGGCTGGGCAGGATCACTTTGCATTTCCCAGTGAGGATGCCAAAGACGGCAGCGCAGCAGCTGTGGTTCTTGTGACATCAAGGGCCACTTTGCACCTCTGGCCTTTCCCTTTTCTTTTTGTGTGTATTCCCCAAACTCGGTGGCAAGAGCTGCTTTTCATGGCTTAAGCTTCAAGACCACTCAGGGAGGAGGATGATGAAGGGAATGAGACTAGTGAATGGGAGAGGAGTCTTATTGTTTACTCCCTTGATCAAGAAGGAATTGATGCTCACCCAATCTGTTCCTTATTCCAGCGGGTATCTGTGAAAATTGGGGGGCAGGACTTGGGACTGGTGAGGGTGAGAGGTATGAAGATGTCTGGTAACAAGTAACCAATAGTTGGGTGTTCTGGCATGAAATGTGCAAAGTATTATTATTTCATTTACCTAATTCAAGGTAATTATTTTAATTAAAGGAGTATTCTAAAAAAATTAACCTTTTTTGAGATGTTGTGTGGTTATTTACCCACCCCTCCAAATCCCTCTTATACGCAGACTTGTGAATTTCATCTATTTTTGTAAACATGATTCCCCACAGAAAATTATTTTATGTCATTCATATGCTGCAGTAGAATCTTATGCCTTCAGGAAAGACAGTTTATAGTTACCACTCTTTACATAACTAGCTGTATACGAAATGGTTGTTGCTAAATTACTCCTCAGCTTTTTCTAGATGGGGTGAAAATGCTTCTTTTAGCTTTTTTCATGGGCCTTTCCCCCTAATCTTTCAGGAATCTTTGAAGATGTGCCTTGAAACCTCTTTTTAAGATCTCTATTCTCCTTTTTAAGTTAAGAAATCCATAAATTGTTTGCGTTGTGCTAAGAGTTTGAGAAATGCTTGGAAAATGAAAGAGTTGCTTCAGGTTGTGTCAGTGCGGCCCACGCTCTGATGGATCTCTGTGTCGTGTGAAAATGGTGACTCAGGATGCATTTTCTATTTTTAGATTCCAACCTTTTAAAATGGCATTGAGCAGCATGTTCCTGGGATATCATAAATGCAGAGTCAATGATAAATGAACATTAATAGTTGAGATTTGGGAGTTATTAATCAATGTACCTCCATATTATTGGCTCTAAAAACTTAATGCAAGCATATTTAATTAGATTCCTACCAAAGATCAATTTTTAAAAAGCTTACATTTCAAAAACGGGTATCTGCAATAACACCTTTTTTTGTTTGTTTGTTTTTATCCAGGGAAATATTTTATAGGAATAGGATTTGTCTTCTGTTATGCCTTTCAATTGTGTGATTTTTTTGCTTATCCTGCTTGGGCACCTGGGTAAACTTCTTTAGGTGATGAGCTTAAAATAACTTTCCATGGAAGAACCTAATTGAAAGTTGTTCAGGCTTTGAGGGTGTCAGCAGACACTAGATGAGAAATATGATAGAAATGCAAAGAAAAATTTTAGAGGAGTGACTTATATCTAAATTTCTCTTGGTCAAGAAGATAAAAAAATTTGGAAATCTTGAATTATCAGGGGATACAAGAGGTAAAGCTTGAATTTTTCTGCCAAATTTTATATTTTTTCCAGCTTTTGACGCTTGTGTGACACCCGCCTCTCCTCCACCAGTTTGAAGAAAGATGAAAAGGTATTGATTTGCCAACAAAAAAGATCAAAAGGTATTGATTCTGCCAATATGCTGGGAGAGACAAGGATAGGCGTATGGGTCATTTTCATCTCTAGTCCTACTTTACCTGGTTTAGTTAAAGGAATTCATTCATTTCAAATTAAAACATAATGTATTTGTGGAAAAGTACAGAAAATATCTGGAGATGATTAATGTAAGAGTCCTTAGAAAACATAAGAGCATCCTAACCATGTTGACTAATGTGAATAGATGTTATTTATTCTGTTAGGAAAAGAGAGAGACATGTTCATGTAGTTAGGACACTACAGGCCAGGCGTGGTGTGTTTTAGAGATCAGATTTAGCCTGTGTAAAAGCTCATGAAGTATGGATTATATTCTCCATTTTATTGATAAGAAAACTGAGACATTAAAAAAATTACATCTCTGGGATTTACTTCAAAATACCAGGGGTAGGCATGAGAAATTTCATGGAGGGTGCAGACGAAACAAGATAGGCTATAAACTGGTAACTATTGAAGTCGGGTGAGGGGAACGTGAGGCTTCATTACACTATTCTCTCTATTTCTTTTTATGTATTTGAAATTTTCCAAGCAAAAAGTTTTTATTTGTTTTTATTTTTGAGACAGAGTCTTACTCTGTTGCCGGGGCTAGAGTGCCGTGGGATCAGCCTAGCTCACAGCAACCTCGAACTCCTGGGCTCAAGCGATTCTCCTGCCTCAGACTCCTGAGTAGCTAGGATTACGGTGGGCACCACCATGACCAGCTATTTTTTTTTCTATTTTTAGTAGAGACAGGGTCTCTCTCTTGCTCAGAGTGGTCTCGAACTCCTCTGACCTCAAGCAATTCTCCTGCCTCGGCCTCCCAGAGTGCTAGGATTACAGTTGTGAGCCACCATGCCCGGCCAAATAAAAAGCTGTTAAAAAGTCACTAATAAGCATCAAGATTCAAACACAGATCTTGCAGATTTCAAGTTCATTCTCTCTGGAACATATGACACACATACTAATTTCTGAAAAACTGAAGAGCAATTTGCAAGCCAGTTAATAAATCAGGAACTTAAGCCTTATTTAAAAAGTGACAGTTGCTTGTTTTATGACCTCAAACAGGACTGAATCTATATGAATCGTGGTTTTGATATTTATTAAATGAAGATATACTTTGTTCTGTTGAACAAGTGTGAGTATAAAATAGATTTTTAAACATGTCCTAATGTTACTTCATTTAATTGTGTATTCTGAAAGGATTTATGTCTTTTTGTTTTTAAAGAAGATTGTTCAATATTCTAAACATTTTGTATTGAATATTTACAGAGCTAGGTAAGAATGATGATTTTGTCCATGAGACACAGTAGACTTAGAGAATTTGTGAACTAAGCTTTAATAAGATTGAACTTTAGCCAGGGCAAGGAAAAACCTTTAACTGTAGGTTATGAGAACCACTTCAACTGGAATGACTTTCTGGCTCTATCTAATGCAATTCTTTCATCTGTTTACTGAAAAGGTCACCTGTTTAATGAAAAAGTTTCTTAAGAAATAGAAAGTACCTTAACTACACCATATTTATATTTTGCAATACAATGTTATTCCATTGAAGACATTATGCTAAATGAAAGAAACCAGAAACAAAAGGCCATATATGATATGATTCCGTGTATATGGCATTCCAAAATGACAAAGTAGAAGGATGGAAAACCAATCAGTAGTTGCCAGGAACCAGGGATTGGGGGAGGAGATTGATGGCAAAGGGTCCCATGGGCATTGTTTGGGGTGATGGAACTATTCTTTACACAGCCTTATGTTTGCCCAAATTCAACAGAACATAAAAAAGTATGAATTTACTGCATGTAAATTATATATGAATAAATCTGATTTTAAAAGCATGTGTATATATATATAGAGAGAGAGATAGATAGGTACAGTTTTGAAAACATGCCTCTGTGTCAACAGGTGCACAGAGGCCATGCACTCACCTGAATGTTGACAGGAAGCCCCAGTCCTCGGTCATCAACCACAGTCACAGTCATGATGGTCTGAATCACCAAGGCAATGAAGGTGTTGATTCCAAACACCAGGGCATAGCGCTCCACACTCAGATGAACTGCAATCTGAAATCTATCATTGCACACATGGAAAGAGTGTTAAAAGAACACATATGTGGGCTTTTAAATACAAAGCAGTGAATTGTGTCGTGCTCAAGGATTTGCTTTGCTGAGGAAGCCTAGGTTTCTGTAGACAGTTTTCTAAAAGCTCTTCTAGCAGAGATGGCCCAAGGAAATAGGGTAAATGGGATAGTGAAAATGTGTTTTAGCATGCCATGGGATGTGATACAGTATGCCAAGAATTTAAAACTAGTTAACCATTTCTTTTTAAAATTAAACCAAATATTCCAAATACTCTGCAAGTAGAAAACATTGAACATTATTTGAGATAAATATGGTTTAGCAGTGACTTTTAAAATTAGACATATTATAAGTAGAAACAGGTCAATATGATGAATTTTTATTATTTGAAGATTTGATCACTGGATCATTGATTGTCTAAATTAGCAGTTTCAGAGTCTAAGTGGTGAATTTTCCTGTGGAAAACCCACAAATTATTTCCTTTCACTGTTGATTCAATCTGACAATTAATTCATTTAAAATAATTGTACTGGATTTTGAAATTTAGCCAAGACTTATGTATATATGCATTAGAGTTCTTCTACGTAATTTAGCTAAAGCTAAATTAACTTGAATCCATTTAAAAATATGAAACCAATGAAAAGTTTTAAGTATTTTTTATGTCCCCTCTAAAAATCTTTACATTAAAAAACAAACACAAGTATTTTAAAATTATGTGATTCAATGAAAATGCGTTATTTCCATGTAAAAAAGTACCAAGTAAACGTAACAAAAACCATAAATAACATTAGGTCCCACACAGTGAACATAATATGTGGTCCAAATAGGACTTGTAATTTCAGGTATTTCTTATTCAGCTAACAGTTTTTCCTTTGAACAAATGTTGTACTAGATTGATGCTTTTGAAACCTAGATTAAATGAAATGACAGATCTCTTTTTAGTATGCAAATCATTCCAAGTTGAGATCTTAATTTAATCTGTACAGATGCCTAAACAGCTTGATAGTGATTACTTGGTTTTGGATAAGACTTGTATATGTGGTGGGTTTGGATAAAAACACGGTTCTCATGGCAGGCTCAGAGTGGCATTGAATCCTAAGATTTTCATTGCACACCCAAAAATTATTTCCAAGCTACCTGAAATTACATGTAATTATAATATCTAAAATCTTATTTTGAAGCTCTTGTTGGTTTGTTTCACGGTAGCATCCACTGGTCACTATGGAGACATTGAGCTACCATGCACAGAACATTGCCTAAGACCAACCAGCAAGTTCTTGAAAAACGAATTGTATTTATGTTCTTCCATCAGGCATTTAACACTAACTACAGATGAACCTCTGAGATAGAACTACTTTGAAATTTTATTTGATCATTTATGTACCATGTATTATGGAATTATAGGATTGGCATTTCCCTCGCTTAAATGTTTATTGAAAGCTTAAGGGCTCTGTAGTCAGCAGGTGGTGAATCCTGCCAGGACTGGTGTTTCCCTTCAGGACAGTGGGTTCCCTTCTGGTCCAAGGTGGGTCTAGAAATGCCATACAGGAACTAACACCTGGATTCAGGGATTTTGAAAGTTGGTTTGGTACTTTACTGTGGCTGAACTGGTATCCAAATTGTAAGACAAATCCTTTGTACTCTTCCCTTTCCTTTCCCCAAGTGGAAGGAGACTTTCTCTGAGCTGCACTGCCTGGAATTGGGGTGGGGTAGGCCTGATTGCTCCATCTATTAATAGATCCACCAGTACAATCTTGAATATGTGTTGATGGCAGCTATCTTTTTCTTGTTGATGTGGGGAAAATCTTTCACTAATGAGTATGATGTTTGCTATAGCTTTTTGATCAGGTTAACAAAGTTCACTTTTATTCCTAATTTTCAAAGAGTTATTTTTCCTTTTTGAATGAGTATTGAATTGAATATTTTACTAAGGGATTTCTTTGCACCTAACAAAATAATGATATGATTTTTCTCATATATTCTGTTTATGTGATGAGTTATATAAATTGTCTTTTGGATATTAAACTAAACTTGCATTTCTGTAATAAAGCAAACATTCCATGCTATGTCATCATTACTATATATATAGTTGCATATGGCTAGTCACTATTTTGTTCAGGATTTTTTCCACCTGTATTCATGAGAAAATAAACTGTAATTTCTCTTTCTTGGAATGTTTGTGGCAGTTTTTGGAAAAAAGATTGTGTTTATCTTATAAAACAAATAAAAAACTATTCTCTGGAGATATTTATTAAGATTGCTATTATTTTTTATTCAAATATTTTGAAGAATTTATTTGTGAAGCAAAGTGGGCCTGGAGTTTTCTTTGACTTTTATATAAGATTTAAGTTTCTTTAACAGGACTCTTCAAATTTTTTATCTCTTCTTGTATCTATTTTGGAAAATGGTAATTTTTAAGAAATTTGTACATTTCATTTCAAATTTATTGGCATAAAGTTATTAATAAAATCTACAGTTATCTCTTTAATATTTGAAAGACATGTAGTCATGTCCCCTTTTCTTTTTTTTTTTTAGTAACCGGACACTGAACAAAATAGTTCCTTTTTCATTTCTGATATTTGTAGCTTGTATTTTTCCCCCATTTTATCGATAAGCAGTCTCTCTCATATTTATTAGTCTTTTCAAATGACTAATTTGGCTTTACTGATTTTTCCTATTGTACTATTTTCTATTCTATTGATTTTATTTTATTTTATTTTTTGTTCTTATCTCTGTCATTTTCTTCCTTTGTCTTTGAGCTTAATTGCTGTTCTCTTCTAGCTTCTGGAGATGGCTGTTTAAGTAACTTAATTTTTGCCCTTTATTTTGTTTTTTTAATAAATGCACATGAAACCATATGATTCTGTCTTTGCACTGCTTAATTGCACCCTATAAGTTTTGATTATTCATATTTTCATTATCATTCAGCTCATATTATTTTCTAATTTTAATTATAATTTCTTTTTTTGACCATGTTCTTTCTTTAATTCCAAAACATTTGGTTATTTTTTAGTTACAGTTTTGTTAATGATGTTAGCTTAATTATGGTTGTCAGAATACTTATTCTATATAACTTCAATCTTTTGAAATTTATTGAAAGTTACTTTTTGGCCCAGTATCCAAATCTGTTTTTGGTCCCTGTTCTATCTTCACTTGAAAATAATGTTTATTCTGTATTTGTTGGCTATAGTTTCCATATGTCCATCATTGCAACTTTATTGAACATGTAGTTTCAATCTGCCTAATCCTTATTAATACTTTTTATGTGCTTGTTATTGAGAGAGGTGTGTTCATATTTGCAACTATGAGTGTGGACTTGATTATTTCTCATTTTAGTTTTGTCAAGTTTTCCTTAATATATTTCGAGGCTATGTTATTCATTGCATGCTAATTTGGAATTGTTTTATCTAGTTGTTAAGACTTTTTTCATTATAAAATGACTATAAAATTTATCATAATGAAAACATCACTCTGTTGTTATTGATTATTTTATCTGATATTAGGATAACTAAACTAGCTTTCCCTTTGTTAGTGTTTGCATAGTATATCTTTTTCTATTCTTTAACTTTCAACCTTTTGGAGGCCTTATTTTCAAGACGTGTGTCTTGAAGGCGACATAATTAAGTTATGATTTTTAAATTCATTTGGCTAACTTTTGTCTTAAAATTGGAGCAATTTAGTTCAGGCACACTTTAATGATTTTCTGACATATTTGGATATTTGGTTTTAAACTTACCATCTCACTCAGGGCTTTCTATTTGTCCTGTTTAATCTATGTTTCTTGTTCTGTTTCCTGCCTTTTGTTCCTTTAATTAAGTGTAAAAGTACTTTCCTTCCTTTATTAGCTTGTTAGTAATATCTTATTTTATTATTCTCTTAGTGGTTACCATAGAGATTATAGCATGCATTTTTGAGCTAGTAGAGTCTACTCCAAATTAGTATTTTCACCACTTCTTTGACAATACAAAGCTTTTGCAATACTGTAAATCTATTACTCCTCCTTCCTTTTGTGTTGTTACCATAATAAATTTTAATTCTACATATATTTTAAAAACTAGAAGCATTATTACTATCATTTTGAAAATCAAGATTTGCTTAAATTTACTCACATATTTATTCTTTCCAGTGTTCTTTATTATTCCTGCATTACTGCAATTCCAATGTTGATCATTTCCATCTGCCTGAAGAACTCTTTTTGTATATGTCTTTTAATGTGAGTCACAATAATCTTGCTTCATTTTTGTTTGTTTTAAAAATGTCTATTTTCCCTTATTATTTGGAGAATATTTTTGCCGCATATAAAATTCTAGGTTGACAGTTCTTTACTTTAAAAATGTTCTTTCATTGTTTTCTGGCTTCTGTTATTTTTGATAAAAATTCAGATGTCATTCTTATTAATACTCCTTTAAAAGAAATGCATCTCACCTACATTTTATAGACAAGCACAGTAGAAAACTTTAAAGCCAAATAGCATGTCAAAGATGATGCTGCCAATAACGTTAAGTCAAGGAAAATATTTTCGAACGTTTATCTCTGATTAACTTGCTGAATAAAATGAAGCACATTGTCACACAGGAAATGAGAAGCAACAACCTAATCCCTTCAAGTGTTCTCCAAGCAACATCTACTACCTCCTTAGCTCATTTTCTTTATTTTTTAATTAATCTAGATCAAATATTTTATATTTTTAAAATACTGTATGGCATAGTATGTATTATGTTTATATATAGTTTCACTGAGCTGCTTCAATTTTATAACATCCCTGAGAATATTTGATAAATTGTTTCAGAAAGAAGTAGATATGCTTTCACTATTAAGTAGGCAAGGAAAATTGGGAGTGAAAACCAAATTTAGTCAACATTAGATAGAATCACGTCTTATTATATTACGTTGCTAAGACAAAATCAAAACCTAAAAATATACCATTGTTTATTAATTATGAGAATTTCAATTCCCCCCCGATTAGTAATCTTAATCAAGTCCCAAGAGAAAGTTAATTAAAATAGGAATATAGTTCCATTGTCTCTTGTAGGAAGCATTAACTATAACATTGCAAAGTGCTATTCAGAGAACTGGAAGAATAAATAAACATGTTTTGTTGCTTCAGGTTTAGATAGTTGAAAGAAATGGTAAATACTTACGCTGCTATGGTTATAAGGAGCATATAACTTGACTTGAATATCAAAAGACTGGCATAGCACACCCAAATATTAGTTGTGAAATGCATGAGAAATAGAGAACCCGCATCTGCTGCTGAGAAGATTCCCAAGGCCAACTCTCCCAGAAGGTCCCAGTTGACTTTCATGTAGCCCACTGTGAAGGCTGCTATGGCCCCTGAGAAGAAAGGAATCAATGTATATTACATCTTGTTAATCTGAGTATAGTAAGGTAGCATGCAGTTGTGTTAAAATCCGCATTATGGAAGCACTAAAGCATTTCCAGGCTATGGTAAAAAATGCTGACTGTGAACTTCAAATGAAAAATCACTTAATTCAGCTGTGTGAACTATACATATCTTTTTTTCTTAGAGTTTGAAATAGACCAACTGAGTTTGGGTTTCCATAAATCATAGACTGGAAAGGACCCATGGAGGCCATTTTTTCTTTCCTGTTCCCTTTGCAGATGATGAAACTCAGGCTTAGAAACCTGAAATAAAAACAAATCCGGACTTAGATAGGAGAGGCTTTATTTAGAGGAAAGACTATTGCAATAGAAAGAAAGCTCTGGCTGCAGAAATCTGCAAGTGTCTCAAAATCTAACAGAAAGGGGGTTTTCTTTCACAGGCCAAAGGAGGGGCAGGCAGAGATAAGCAGCATCTTTGCAGAGGAAGCCTGACCAGCGAGGGGAAACGGTCAGCGGGCTTTGATAGGGAAGCGTCCCACTGTGGTCAGCCCATTCCCAGGAGGAGCTGATAAGGGGGAACATTCCACATTTTTTTTTGTGCTTGCTCAGTGTTTAGGGGCCTGTAGGAAAGAGAGGAGCTTAAATAAAGTTTGGTCAAGGTAAAGCAGAGAGTGAAAAATGGGAAGCTGTGAACACTTGGTCATTGGAGTTGACCAAGGGCTGTAGCCTCGAGTTTCCTAATCTGGGGTGCCTTCTCTTCCACCACATCCTTTCTAAGTACCCTTGTTGTTACTGGTGCTCTAGCAAGGACAGCTTCTCTCTTTTTGCCCTTGTCTCTGTTTTCTTTCCCCTCTGTAACATCATTCGAAAAAATTTTTCTCAAGATCCCTGACAGATAACCTCTCTGCCTATTTCTTCCCCATTTGTATGTTTGATCATTCTCTTCTTTATTTCTTCATTCATTCATTCATTTATTCATTTATTCACCCACTAAGCATCTTTGAGCTTCTCTGTGGGTAGCAAATTTTGTATGCTTGCTTTGAAAACAGTACAACCTAGTGGATAAATTAGAGAAATAAATTTATAGTTTTAATACAGTGTGATAAGGGTTATAAAAGAGTTCTGATCCTAACACAAACACACCCTAACCCTAATCTAATGGTTCTCAACCAGGGGTGTTCTTGCCTTCTAAGGGACAGGTGACAATATTCGAAGACATTTTTGGTTGTCACGACTGTGGGGCATCCTGGCTTCTAGTGGGTTAGAGGCTGATAATGTTGCAGAACATCTTATAAAGTGCAAGGCAGCCCCCAACAATAAAGAATTGCCCAGCTCTCAACGTCAATAGTGCTGAGGATGAGAAACGTTGATCCAAGCTCTGACCTAATTGACCAAGTGTTTGGAATTTTCAGAAAGGGAAACGAGAAGAATACAAGCCCAACAATGGGCCCTGAAATGTTCAATAAATAGGTGGATGTGGAACAACCCAACTTTAAAATAAATATCTTCAAAGTCTCATTTGATGTGGAAGCTTTGCTCTGTTGGGAAAGTACATGTGCATTGTTGGGCTAACTTCAAAGACAGCTCAGGGCTCTGCCCTTCTCACGTTGGAGTATTGACACCTACATCAGCCCACCGCTTGCTCTCTCCCTGCACTTCATGCCTTTTGGAAAAGTGTTTCAAATTTCACAAAATACATCATATTTTGGGAAAGAGGAAGAGTGCACGGAAAAGTATCTAAAACCCCCCAATTATTGTAGTTTTTTAGCCAAGAAGGAAATTTCACCCAAGCAAAAGGCCCTAGAGGGGGCTTTAAGGGTGAATCCAGTAGTGGGAGCTGGAAACCCTCAATCCCCCAGAGACCTTCTCAAGGATCCTCTAGGTCGCTCAGCCTTCCTGTCTTTTTCCTGTCAGATAAAATGCAAGGTCAGAAACCATCTTTAAATAAGGATGAAGCAGACGCTTGCGAGCCAACTCAAGGGAAAACAGTGAACCCTGAGGTGCACACACACCCACCGGGAAGGCCTGCCTGGCCCACCAGCGCACACCTTATCTTTCCTGCAGGGATCTTTGTCTTCTGCTGTCATTATCACCATAATCAAGGATTCCTACCTGTGAAGGGGTACTGTGTCCCTGCTTGTTACTAATGACGATGGAATAAAAGTGTAATATGCATGAAAGGCCAGGCAGAAAATTACACGGGCTAGTACAATAACTTGGTTCTGGAGAGGAGATAGAATGGGAGGTTATAAGAGTTTATTCTGGAGTTAACTATTATTCTAGAAGATATCTGGGTTTGGTGGGGAATGGGGAAGCTGAGTGTAGAGAACAGGCTTAAAGCAGAAGGTAACAAGCTTTGGCAAAGTCCCACATGTAGAGTTAAGGAAAGATGCAAACATATTATTTGTCTTGATTGGGAACCTTTGAAATGATAAGGTAAGAGCAGTAGCTTTCAAATTTCTTTGACCTTTGTCTAAGAAAAAAATATATTTTATATATCGACTGGCACATATATGTTTGTGAACAGAATTTTTGCAAAACAAAATGATAAAAGCTGATATGTTCCCAACTCTATTCTATTCTATTCTTTAATTTAAAAATGCGGGCCAGCAACTCACTAAGTTGAGTTCAAGATCTACAATCTATAAATAGTATATATTTTAGACTGTGGGTCTCATATTCTTCTTTTTTTACAATTCTTGTCACATTCTTTTTTTTTTTCTAAACTCCTTAAAAATGTAAAATTATTAGCAGTGGTGGCCCGTGCTCATAGTTTCCGCACCCTAAACTGCAAACCACAGTTTAAAGACTAGAGTTGGCAGATTAGAGAAAGGAAAGAGTTTTGATGGTTTATCCTTAAACCATCTAACTCTCCATGGACAAACCATATTTGGCCATGAGGACATCAACTTGTTGCCCCTGATTTTAGAGATGGGTGAAACCCTCCCTTCCATGTATACCTTTATCAACCTTTTATTGTATTAGTTGCCTATTTTAAATTTTGTGACAAAACTCTTCTTTTCAAACTGTTTAGTATTCAATGTTGAGATCACTACAACAGGGTTATCTAAGAATACAGTTTGGAAACTGTATTGATTTATTTTGTGTTCAAGAAAACTAAATAATTAAAACAATTGGTTTTTACCTAAGATACTACAGTATACAAATACTTCTGGATGCATGATCCCTTTTGATCCTAAAAGGGGTATTGTGAAATAAGCTAGTAGGTATTGTTCTGGCTTTTTAGGAGAAGAGAAACTGGATTGTTAGAGTTTTAATTGATTTGCCTACTTGGCAAGTGATAGAATACGGATAAAAAAATTGAGCCCATTTATTTATGTGGCCTCTTTTTTATGAACAGTGAAAATATCACAATATTAATAAATAGGTATTGTATACTTTTCCTAGCTTAGGTCTTATAATATGAATTCTTCTTACTATCTTACTTTCTTCAGGGCTCTACAGCACCTGAATGCCTTCATTAGGGCTCCTTTCAAACAGGTCTAATTTTCTGCCATGGAGTAACTGAGCAGCACATTTTCTACATATTGATAAGATAAAGGCTTGTGTACTTACCCCCAAAGGTTGCCAGTGCTTCTACTGCTCCATTATATATTGTAGAACTTTGGGACGGTGCCTTGAAATCCCACAGGATTTGAACATAATTTAAAACCTGGTTGAAACCTGCGGTGGAAAAAGCCCACCACAAGGACCAGTAAAAAAGATGCTTTGAGGAGTAGCACTCCTTCAAATCTTGGAACCACTGCACGAAAACTCTCAAAACCACACTGCTTGGCCTTGGGCTGCTCAACTGGTTTCCTAACTCTTTGTAATCCTTTTGAGTTTCCCCTAAGACAGCATCCTCTCGTGGTAGCTTTTGAGGAGCTTCTTTGTTGGGTTTTGTGTGAAAAAACATGCTCTTCTTAGGCATCGGTAGAAAAAGTGAGAAAAAGAAGGCCACAGAGACAGAGGCCAAGGATATGACGTTGAGGTGAAAGTACGACAGGTGCGCCAGCGATACCAAGAGTTGGGCCAGCATGGAGGCTGCCGTGTAGGCCACCAGCGTGACGCCCCGGCAGTAGCCGCTCACTTTCTGATAGTGCTCTGGGCTGACCACGCTGTATATGTAGGCGTAGTAGGCCACCTCGGTGGCGGTGACCATCCCGTAGAAGAACTCGACAACCTGCATGGACGGCACTCCTTGGCCAAACAAGAGCAGCAGCCAGGTGATGATGAAGCTGATCCCTTGTAAGACGATGACGGGCTTGTAGCGGACGTAATCGGTGAGGACAAACACAGGGAGCAGCAGCACCAGGTAAGAGTACGTCCACACGGGAAAGATGTCTTTTGTGATCTGCAAGATTCAACAGGGGAACTGTGAGGACAAAAACACCAGGAAGTGAAATGCACCCTGGGTCCCTGACACATATATTATCAGGATGACATGTTTCCACCCCAGGACCCATTGGTCGGTCTGTGACAAAGTGGGTCTAATTTCATACTTTACATGGATTTCTGACAATACATTGAAAAGCTATGGTAAACTGAAATTTGAGCAAACAAATTACAAAAATGACAGATATTCATAACATATGGAGTCATGCTACCAGTTGTAAAACACAGAGCAGCTCTTGCTCTTGAGTTATATTCCCCTTACATTTTTTTTTTAGACAGGGTTTCACTCTGTTGCCCAGACTGGAGTGCAGTGGCCCAATCATGGCTCCCTGTAACCTTGAACTCCTGGGCTCCTGGGCTCAAGCAATTGTCTGGCTAATTTTTTATTTTATTTTATTTTTTTGTAGAGACAGGGTCTCATTATGTTGCCCAGGCTGATCTCGAACTCCTGGCCGTAAATGATCTTCCTGCCCTAGCCTCCCAAAGTGCTGGGATTACAGGTGTGAGCCACTGTGCCTGGCCTGCTTCTTACATTTTTAAAATGTAATTTGATCTGCTTGAGCTATTTAGGTTGAGAAAAGAGATCACAGTGCATAAATTGATCTTTTTACACTTAACCGTATTTCCATTGCAATTCAGGGCTGCTCAGGTACTGTTGCCCATGAGCATGTATCAAAATAGTTTACTCTTCTTCAAAGTCAGAACCAAAAGTTTACAAAGGATGTTTCAGTAGTGGAAGAACCTGACCCTCTTTGTCTTTGATCCACATCAATCAGTGTGTGAGCAGACCATCGAGATACTGTCTGGGTGATCAGACAAATATAAAACCAATGACCAACTCGTTATTGAATATCAGGGGAAGACATGCCAGAGTTTATCTTCTGCTCTTCCACATTCTTGACTTTACTATATTAGGCTGCTCTGAAGGAACCATGAGAAACTACTTAGTAGCTCTCTTGGTCAGGTCAATTCTGGCCACAATTTCTCATGGAACTAGTTGCATTAGTCAATTATCTGAACCCATCAGTAGTAATGATCATTTCAATTCCTACCAGGGGAATGCATAGTGGATAGAAGATGACATAAAGGAGGCTGGGATGGACCCTCTTAAATCCTTGTTCTCTCTGAATTTTCAGACAACTGAAATAAACCTACAGGTTTACTAAGCCTGAGAATGTTCTTTGTTTTGACCTAATCTGAGCCCTCACTCCTTGAGTTCCCAGGTAGACTTTTACTCAAGTGCTTTTGAAGTTTAGTAGAACTTTATTCTTGCTCTTTTGGGCTGTTAGGTGTAGTCACCAGCATGGGAAAAGCTGCATTCCAGGTTCACTTTTTGTGACAGTATCTGGTGTCTGAATCTAGCCCATCCAAACCTTTCAGCTAAACTAGTTTGCACCTAATGACCTTCAAGATTGGCATGCACTTGTGTTCATTGTGAGGGACCATGGTGGACTGGTTCAGTGAGCAGTTTCCTTGATGTGGAGTGGGGGAATGTGGATGGTGGCTAGGAAAGAGAGGCAAAATAAGATAAAATTGTTACACTCCTTCACTGAGTAATCAGCCTGTAAAAGTGATGTTAGTGAACTTCTTTTCCTAAAGAAATCGAACTGATGCAGTTCCTTGTCTGTTCTTATTACTGCTCAATGGCTTAAAGCAGTTGTTCTCAAGCTTCAGTATGTATCAGATCCACCTGGAAGGTTTGTTAACCACTTCGGTACCAGCGTCGACTACAGTCGACGGATGAACGCGCACAGCAACTTTAGCCGACAGCCATGATATGACTTTTCTAATTTTTCATTTATTAAATTTATTTATTAAAATAAAATTGTGAACATTTAAAAATAACATAATGAAAACATATTTGTATATGTTACCTATTCTGATTTACAAGTAAAGCTAAAACAGTAAAGTAAAACAAGCTTTCAGTGTTTTAAAGCTTTCCTCATCACACAAGAGCAAAACAGATTCGTCGTCAATGCACAGCACAAACTATCGTGCGGACTGTGAGTGCCGGCTGTGGGCAAGGTTTCGCGGCCGGTGAGCACGGTCCCAAAGTGGTTAAAAAACAGACATTCAGATTCAGTAGGTCTGGGGTAGGCTCTGAGAATTTACATTTCTAACAAATTCCCAGATGATGCTGGTGTGCTGGCCCAGGGACCACACTTTGAGAAGCATTGACTTAGAGGTTTCTTAGGACTAGATCTTATGACCAGAGTAAAAGTTACAAACAGTCTTAATATTTATAAATAAAGAAGGGAAAATCTTCAGAGGATTTTTTACATGTTTTTCAGTAACTTCACCCCTACCCCTCTCAAAATCTCATATTATCCTCTAAGGTTGATATTCTTAAGTGAGGAGGACTTATCATTATTAATGATGATATGCAATGAAGTCCTGGAATATTGTTTTTACCAACTGAAAGATTAAGTAAGGTTGTTTTGCATCTAACCCGTTTTTTGTTGTAAAGAGTTTATATTGTTATATGAAAAACACATAAAAATCACTAAGGCTCATTTGTTTTCATTAGTGATTGTAAGAAGTGCTAGTATTTTGCTCTTACCCAAGGCTTGAAACATAGTTCTTGCTAAACTTGAATAGGAGATAAGCGTATTAGTTAACTTACCACGCTGAGGCTTATATTTTTATCTGGTCCTGCCAAATAAGGTACAACAAATGGCTCTGATGGTTTCATCATTGAGAAAAATCCGAATAAGCAGAGAATTACAGTGGGAAAAACCCATTGGCTTGGCGAAGTTTGGCAACAATTCATGGTTGGTGAAACTGCCACAGAAAAGAAAAGAGCAAGTAAAATGACCCATCATCAGTGCAGTTGATTTCTTTTCATAAAACTTTCCTTCTCTTCCCCATGTTCCTTTTGTCCTTGAGTTTTACAAATGAAAAAAAAAAAAATCAGTGTGACAGTGAAAATATGTCACAGGTCAAAACACAGGAACCTGAGTCTTCACTTCTGGGCTTCTTTCCCAAAGAGAAAACTAATGATTACTTGGAAACAGTAAGGGATTAAGTTTCAGTTCGGCTGGAATGGTGGGGTCACTGACGGAAAACGCTCTCAGGTATTATTCAGGTAAGTCTGTCAAATTCTCCTTTAGTTTTTCAGAGTGAGAAACAATCAGGGAATTTTTCCTGAGGCAGAAATCTTGGGCAGAAGATGAGAAGGTAAAATTGGTAGACTTGAGAAAGGAAAGAGAGTCTCTGGTAGACGTATTTGCTAAGTAAATGTCTACTTCGTGCTATTCCCCGCAGGAGCCTGTTAACATGTAGCTATTAATGAATTGGAAGCCCATTTTAATGAGGATTTAAATGTGGTGAATAAAAAAGCCTGTGAGGAGTAAAGATTTATAAAGCAGATAGACTCCTTGCTTTTTCTAAGTCTCAAACTCAAAGTGAACATTGGCTTAGCCAATAATTTAGAAGCCTAAATTATTTTGAACTGTCATCCACCCAGGTGATTTTTATTTTTTTAATACCTACTTCCATAAGAAGAATTACGTGCCATCTAAAGGAAATCACATCATGGATAAAATTCACACACAACACTTAGAAGTAGTTTTCTGAGATGATATTTCAGCCCCCACTCCAAGTATTTTTCCCAGTTATGTTGCTAATACTGAAGAGAGAGAATGTTTGTTCGGAGTGATAGGACTCAGGGTTGGCTGACGCAAGGAGCGACAAGGGCGCCCTTTAGAAAGGCACTCAGTAGCTCCCGGGGCGATCTCGCTCAGCCATTGGCCACTTCCTAAAGCCTTCCTGAGCCTCTACAGTCATCCCTCCTTCTCTTAGGCCTCATCTCATTCCAGCCGAGGTGAGATGTTATGGGGTGGCAGCAAAGGCCATGGACTCTGGGGTCAGTTAGGTCCAAATCCTTCTCTGTTACTTACAATCATGTGATGTTTGGCAAGTTACCGGACCTCTTTTTACCTCATCGGTAAATGAGGATAATACGTTGTGAGGATTACAAATGTTGACACACGTTAAAACAATGCCTGGCATACACCACGCAGTCTGTAATCATAAGCTATACAATTTGTAGCACTGATGGCTTTGAAAGGTACTGATGTGTTGGCACTCACATCTCCCTGTTAGCCTGGGAGCCCCTTGAGAGCAGGGATTCAGCATTGCCACCCCAGAATCTAGAACAGTATCTGACCCATGGAAAGTATGTCAGGATTGCTTATTGAAAGTACGATTAAGTGGACCAGAGTTTTCAAACTGACCAGAAAAATTCAAATAAGATGTTTTCCATGTGTTCAAATTATTTAAGGTCATTCTCTGGAGTGGGACCTATAAGCTGCCATTTGATTCTCAAGAACATGTAGGTTATCTTAAAGCAGTTTTGGAATAATGAAAAGAGGGTTTCCTGGTGAAAAGAACATGCGTTTTATACTTAAATAAATTTCAAACTTCCGTTCCACTCTTTCAAGTCGTGTGACCCTGGACAAGCTTCTCTGTGTCTTGGGGCCTCAGTCTTTCTCACCTACAGAGATGGATTTCAATGTCCATCACATGGGTGTAGTCATGGGGAAATTTCCTGGCATAATGTCTGCCACTGTAGCAAGGGCATAACCTGAGTTAGATTCCAGCCTCTATGTGAAAATCCACATCTAGATTCCACAGCAATGGATCAGGGAAGTAGCATCTTTAAAGATAATGGCAGCATGGACCTCTGTAAGTTGGTTTTTATTAGAGTATGAAATGCTTAAGCCACAGACAGGTTCTTAGAGCTGGAACCATTAGGTTTTAAGTAAGTTTAGCAATTGAGATTGTTGTTTACACTGATTAGTGCTGGTGGCAGCTAAGGGGGATAGCCAGGAAAGATTATTATTAATCCAAAATAATCCTCTGGAAAGTGAGATATTAAATAATTGTATACTTTATTACTGCCAAATCCATTGTAGTTTTTGAAAGTATTTTTTTAGAAAGTATTAATTCCTGGGATACTACTAATAAAATTCAGAATAGAAACAGACAGTTTCTAACAGGGTTTGTAGCCAGGAAATCTCAAATCCTCTTTTCGAATCAGGTGTTGGCATGGGCAAAATATCACTCACCATTTCTGAGGACCAAGAGAGACCATGGCTTTAGGTTTTTATGTTGGAAATAACACCTGATTCCACCTCTAACATTGGCAGCCAGTTTGTAAAAGCAGAATGTTTAACCTAAAACGGGTGGATTGGTTGGCTTGACTAGGTTAGGGAATCCATCACCACCACAGTGAAAGGGCTCACATAAGAAGTAATCACTGGAGAAACAGCTCCAACAAATCCTCTCCAGTGTGGGATTTCCACTCCTCCAGTTAGGATGGGTACCGAGTTTGCCCCTGCTAGTATCTTCATTTATGGTAAAAAGTGCTTGGTGGGTCTTTATTTTATCTGCCAGTGTTCTGCCTATGCAGCCTCTCTGAATGGAACAGCTTTCTTAATGGCCTATAGGAAATGAATGACTACTTAGGAAGAACTTTGAAAACACAAACAGTACAATATTCCTTGATTACATGGTCTCTCTGAGATTGAAGGGAGCAAAAAACTCAACATAAAAGATTCAAACACCCCTTCCTTACGGCTCTTTTTCTACTTCCGGGACATTTTTCTCTTTTAAAAATTAATGGCAGAGTCATAACTGTGAAAAAAAAATACATACTGTGAATTTACAAACCCAGGTTATCTTAGTGGCATGCTTTTTAATAGGTCAAGCAAGTAGTAATTTTTGGTTAATTTTTAACCTTCTGCTTCAAAGGTCATTGGAAAATCAGTAAAAATGTTACCAAAGAAATGCTCTGATTTGTTTTGAATTCTGTTAGAATATGAGTATCTAGCCTTCCGAGGAAGGTGGGTGCATTGAAAGCAGTGGATTTCTGGTCCAGGTCACTAGTCTTTTCTAGCGTTGTTCAAATGTGGAGTCCTGGAGCGTGGGGGCTCTGGCTGCCACAGAGCTCGAGCACTGCCCAGAGCAGGTGGGTATTTCATAAACATCTCGGCTACTACTGTGATGTTGGCCATCAGATTTTTTTTTCTGTTGTATTTAATCATAGCTGGCTGACTTTACTCAAATTCCTTAACTCTTCTGAGTCCCATTGAGTAAAAGAAGATAAAAATCATCCACTTTAGTGTTGTGAGGAGTGAGAGCAATAGGCGAAGACTCAGGGCAGCACCTGATACAATAAATGCTACTGTCTTTCCCTTGCCTTGTTTTTTGACAAACTTGGTCTAGTCTGAGCCACCTGGGAAATCACAAAGTCCAGTGAATTGCTGATAAGATAATAAAGCTCACAATGTCAGACCTAGCTAATCTGGATTGTTGATCATCCATACAAAGTCAATGTAAAAGGTTATAAAGTCAATTTCAAGGCTATAAAAATATGGAGAGATTGAAAAGGCAAATTTACAATATAATAAAGAATGCAAGAACTATTTCTTTAAGGAACTACATTTTCTGAAAGCACTTAGTATAAAGTTAGTATAAAGTTAGTATAAATACTAACTTATGTAAGAAAAATCATGTCATCCTTATCTGCCCTTTAATCAATTTTTTACAGTCCTCTACTCCATAGTTCCCCTCCTGGGGAAACCCTAGTCAGTTTGGTTAGGTTTGGCTCAGAATACATGCTTTCCACACACATACTTCCCCATTCAGATATTTGACTAATTTATTTTGGTTCTACTCTACATTGTCTAAATTAGTGAATATGTATCATATATACTTTTTAAAGAGTTGAAGAAAGGAAGTGACCCTACACTCCAGTTCATCATAACTCAGTATTAAAAGTATTTTTTACCCAGATTACTTAAATCAGCATTCCACACCCATACTTCCCATCTGAACCCTGGCCTGCCCCTTTTTACTGGCAATGTTGGTTGATACACACTGACCATAATGGTGATGAGGCAGGTTTTCCCGTAGTTCACTTTGGTAGTCACATCGCTGATCTAGCTGTTTGGATGCCAGGACCTAGCACCAGGAACTCATTTCAATGGCATGTTTCTCTATTACCCAGAAAATCACAAGGATCAGGGAGCTGTTGATATCAATTTTGATACTAGGAAGTGGGGTACAGCTGTAACAATATGTAAAAATGTGGAAGTGGCTCTGGAATTGTGTAATGGGCAGAGGCTAGAAGTGCTTTGAAGCTCTTGATAGGAAAAGCATAGATTATCTTTAAGAGATTGTTGATAGAAATACAGACATTGAAGGCAGTTCTGGTGAGGGCTCAGAAAGAGGAGAGGAGAGCTACAGAGAAAGCTTCTGTTTTCTTGGAGAAGACATGATCGTCACGCACACAATGTTCCTAGACTTTGGAGCATTAAAGGTGCTTCTGGTGAGGTCTCATAGGGAAAGGAGGTACATGCTATTGGACACTGGGGAAAGGCGATCCCTGTTATAAAGTATCAGAGAACTTGGCTGAATTATGTTGTGCTGTTGGGAAGAAAGTAGAACTTGTAAGTGATGATGAACTTGGATATTTAGCTGAGGAGATTTCCAAGCAAACTATGGAAGGTGAAGTCTGGTATCTCCTTGCTGATTATAGTAAAATGTGAGAGGAAAGAGATAAATTGAAGAAGGCACTGCTAAGCAAAAAAGGAAGCAGCACTTGATCTAGAAATTTCTCAGCCAGTCCAGGTAGTATACCATAGAAATAGCCAAGAGCATGGAGCAACAAATGTTTGCTACATAAGTAAGGAGTGTGACTCATGGATACAATCGACTATCTCAGCTGAAGCCAGGAACAGAGATACGGTTGTTCAAGAATGCTCTGTGGAGGGCCCTCTTGTCTGATGACTTGGGTCCCAGTGAATGTCATGAGAGGCTGACAAGGTTTTTGAAAATTTTATACCAGCAGAAACAGTACCAGTCTGGACTGGAAGGAACAAAACAAAATTAAGAGAGAATGACTTAAAGGCCAGAGACATGGATGCAGAAGCCTGGGCCAACAGGACCTCCCCAGGGTAGGGCCACTGGCCTAGTGGCCCAACAGAGTAAGGCTGCCACTACAGCGGGCCCAGAGGAAACACCATCACACCATGGAGAATTATTCTCAGGTCTTGAAATCTAATAGAACTTGCCCTCCTAGGTTTTCGACTTACTTGAGACCCAATTTCTCCCTTTTGGAATAGAAATATCTGTCCTATACCTAGATATTGTATTTTGTAAGCAGATAACTTGCTGTCCGATTTCACAGGTCCACCGAACATAGAGGGGAGTTTGCCCCAGGGTGAATCATGTACTCAGAGTCTCCTCCATAACTGATTTGGAGAGTGACATTTGGGACTTTGAGTTGATGATATGTAGATGAGATTTTAGACTTACAGATGATGCTGGAATGGTTAAGACTTTTGGGGATGTTGGGGTGAGGCAAATGTATTTTTCATGTGGGAAGGACATGAATTTTGGTGGGCCAGGGGAGGACTATTATGGGTTCACTGTGTCCTCCAGAAAGCTATGTTGAAATCCTAACCCCCAGTACCTCAGAATGCGACGTTATTTGAAAATAAGGTCATTGTAGATGTAATTAGTTAGGTTAAGATGAAGTCATACTGGAGTAGAGTGGGTCCTTAATCCAATGACTGGTGTTGTTGTGAGAAATGGAGGAGAGACCCAGAAACAGACACACACGGTGGGAGCACAGCCGCATGAGGACAAGGAAGAGGCTGGAGTGATGTAACTACAAGCCAAGGAACACCAAGGATTGCTGGTGAATGTCAGAGGCTGGAAGACGCAAGGAAGGGGTCTCTGCTGTAGGAGTTTCAGAGAAGATGTAGCCCTGTCGTCATCTTGATTTCAAACTTCTAGCCTCCCAAACTATGAGACAAAAAGTGCATGTTGTATTAATCCATGCAGTTTGAGACATTTTTTATAGCCACCCTAGGAAACTGATATGGATTCTGATATACCTAACTTGAATACTTAATCATTTGCACAAAATGTGTGGTTTCATATTAAGAATTTTTCTCTGAAATCTGCTCCACCCTGGTCTTCCATGTATCAGTACCTTCATTATTTTTTAATATAAATAGTACAAGTGAGTCTTTATACACAGAATGAAATTTTCCAGTTTGTTTTTGTAGCTACTCATAAATATCTTTAGCGAGGCAATGAATGTTTGTTATGTCCCGCACGGTAGTTGCTTGAAAAGTTAGGTGTTTTCATAATGATGACAATGTTAGTTTTTTTAAGTTGAGTATTATATGAAATGTAGAAATGATAAAGGGGTGCCTAAACCATTCAGGTAGCCTACCTTTTTAAGAAAATGGCAATTTTCGTATAAGAATGTGTAAAATTCTTTATAGTTTAGTCATTAGTTAGAAATTTATTTTATCTCGATTTTTCCCTTGAAATACCAATGTTTATAACCATTGCTTTATTTTTTACTGGGTCTGTCTTCTTTATCAAGTTGTCATGTTTTGGGAACAAATGTACCACAGTGGCAATGAAGATGTTTATTTTTGGGAAACTGGTGCTCCCAGGGGACCTTAGGCAGGACCCATGCTCTCATCCAGCAGAGCCCTCACCCCTGCTAAGTGCTCAGGCAGCCTTTGCGGAAGGAAGAAGGATGACTAAAAGGAAGAAAGCCATTTTTCTTGTGGTTGTGGTGAAATTGCACTAATCCATTCATGCACTTTTATCCAGTCTCCCCAGTCACGAAGAGAGCATAATTTCAGCAGGATTGGCCAGAATAAAGACTTGTGCTGGAAATAGCATCCTGTGTATGTGTCAGACACAGTTTAGCTTTACAGAGTTTTCACCTCTACATCTCAATGCAAAAACTGTTTTTCACGATTGGCATTATCACCACAGAACTTTTCTTTTAAAGAAAAGATGACGAGGTCTATTCCAGAACCTTCTTTTGTTATTCACCGCAGCGCTCCAGTGAAATTGGGTCTAGTGGTATTGTTGGAACGGACGTAACTCCTATTGAATCTGAAAGCACAGCATAAAGTGAAAACTGCTGAACGAATGCTAAGTATAGAAACGCTTCTGTTTACGAACTTTTTGGTTTTCGACAGGCTATCCCCGCGTCTATTTTGATTTTCTTAATTGAAAGCGACATGGCACCAAAAATTACTATCCTCACTTTTGGGTACTGGGCTGAGTTGTGATTTTGTTCCTCATCTGGAGGGACACTGCTTGCCTGGACCCATCCCCCGTTACTGACTCAGTGGGACTTGTGGGACGGGGTGGGGATCAAGAATTTTTATTGCCATCAGATTCCCAGGAGATGGCAAATGCTGCTGGTTGGGGACCTCACCTTGAGAGCCACTGCTTCGCAAATAGGTAGCAGTCTTGGCCAACTCTCATGCGAACGTTTGAAAGAGATTTCTGTAGTCATTTTAGCTTTACTTGCTTCGAAGTTTACACTAGAGGGCAGTGTGATTACAGCTGCTGGGATGAAGAGCAGATTAACTTCATACCGAATCCAGACCAAGGATTCCTGACCAGCCTAAAGAACTCCTGCTTCCGCCCAGGTTTCGTGTTTTGTTTATAGGTGTTTCATATAGGAATGTGTAGGTAAGAAAGGTTCTATTGCTAAAATTAGGTCTAAAGGCTGCTCTCTCCTGTCTCTTTATTTTAAAGTCATGTATCTGTTAGCTGGAGAGCTGAGACTGCTGGGTGTGAGATTTTATTTCCTATCATTCAGAGAACTTTAGAGTTGAGAAATAAATTTGGTCTTTGATTAGCCCGGCGCGGTGGCTCACACCTGTAATCCTAGCACTCTGGGAGGCCGAGGTGGGAGGATCGCTTGAGCCCAGGAGTTCAAGACCAGCCTGACCAAGAGCAAAACCCTGTCTCTACTAAAGATAGAAAAATTAGCCGGGCATGGTGACGCATGCCTGTAGTCCCAGCTACTCAGGAGGCTGAGGCAGGAAGATCACTTGAGCCCAGGAGTCTGAAGTTGCTGTGAGCTAGGCTGACGCCGCAGCACTCTACTCAGGGCAACAGAGTGAGACTTTGTCTCAAAAAAAAAAATAAATAAATAAATAAATAAAAATAAAATAAATTTGGTCTTTGAGCCCACTGTTTCTAAACATGTTTTCAATGACCCCATTTCTGTTAATCATAAAAATAGGATTTGAGACTAAATAAGTCTGAAAACACTGAGTTAAAGTTATGCAAGCTTCTTTTACTGGAATGTTCTTCAGAGGCTTTATTTGTACCTTGGAAACCCCTGGGAGGAGGAAGCGGCATGCAGGACCACTGTGGGAGGAATGCCTTTTGGGTATTTTGAATAGGAAACACCTACCTGATCCTAATTCTTCATGTTTTACATAAAGAATCAGAGACTAGAAGAGATAATGACTCTGGGTAGTGACAGGATCTGTCTTGTCAAGGGTACTTTCCACAGGACCAAAATGTTATGACCTGCGGGACTGCGTGCAGTGACAGCACCCAGGTGAGTCGAGTGCATTCCTCCTCAGGCCTCAGGTGCTCTTGTTCCATCTGGTGGAACACGCTTACCCCAGGCACCTGCGGGCCGGGCCTCATTACCGCTTAGAGCTTGTGCTCAAGTTCCAGCACATCGGAGTGGGCTTCCCAGACCACCCCATCCAAAACGGCTCTCCTTCACTCACTCTCTATTTCCTGTCCTTGCTTTATCACCACCTGCTATGTATTAATATGCTTGGTTTTTTGTTTGTTTCTTCCCTCTAAACTATTAATAGAAGAGCCAGAAGGTACTTTATCCATCTTGGTGTCTGCTATATTCCTAGTGCTTTGTAGGTGCTCAATTAACATCTATTGGATGATTTAATGCCATCAAAGTATATAACATCAGATTGATTACTGTACCAGAGTTCTCCAGAGAAACAGAACCAATATGTTTATATATACATATACATAACACATTATACATAAATAATGTCAAATGTGTTAAAATGGTAAAAACTGGTGTCTTTTATGAAATGGTTCTAACAGTGCCCAGATAATCTGAACGTTATATGAATTTATAGAAAAACTTCCACTTGCATTTCTGGGACAAAACGTACAATATCTGACACTTTCTCATAATTGTTTAAATGTAATGGTACTTTGTTTCTATATATTCTGGTTATGTTAAAGAATATCCTGCCAGGCTTGAGGAAGTTTGAATTTAAATACTATTAGGATAATGGATATTTGTATTTATCCAAAGCCTTCTCAGAGAAGGAATGCTACGCTGGGTTTGACTGTAATTAAGAAACTGCCTTGGAGAATACTGGCCACTTTTTATTTTCCACTCTCTGGATCCCACGGGAGTGCTCCTAACTGGCAGACTGACCTGCAACCGTACAGGGGAGGGAATCCAGGCAAACGTCGTCCCAGGTTTCTTCCGTGACGGAAGGAGGAGCCCCTGGCAGGTGCTGGGGGTGTGTGATGCTGACTTGCAGCAGACAGTACAGCACAGGACCTTCAAAGAGGTTTTTGAAGTCCGCTAACTTACTATAAGGTCCCCTCCCTGAGTGTCCCAGGGTTTCATCTTTTCTCCAGGGACCATAAGGCTCCTCCTCTTTTGCTGACCCTGAGGTAACGGGGTGGGGAGTGGAGGAAAGTGCGTGTGTGCGTGTGTGTGTATGTGGTCTTAGATATAAAAGACAGCCTGAAAATAAATGTGATGTATTAAATACTCGGCTTCTGGGATTCTTGGGCAGGACTCAATCCTATCTACAGTGAGAGAGAAAAGTGTTTTGAGAGATGCGTTTACACTTACTCACTAGTAACAACCAACTGAGTAATGTCACTGAGTAATGTCGCTTCTGAGTAATGTCGCTTCTGAGTAATGTCGCTTCTGAGTAATGTCGCTGTGAGGGGAGGTTAGAGATAATGGAAGACGATGGTCATCAGAAGAGAGTGAGCGACCTCGGGAGCAGCTCCAGCTGTCAGTGGGAGGATGACCTTCCAGATCACAGCGCGCTGGCTGCCGTCCACTCTGCCCTTGCACAAGGTGGGCCCAGATGAAGATAGCCTTTTTTGGAGACCCATTAGATGATGTGTCCTCTTCCTTGAGGTAAGGTAAATACTGTTCCAATTGATATCAGTCAAGCTCTTGCTTAAACAGAGTAGGCGGCACTGACAATCGGAAACTGGATAACATCCATAAAGTGCGACGCTGACAAGGAGAAACATTTGCCGCCGGTTGAATTAAAATGCTGACTGCTTCCCATCTACTTTGGCCTCACAGAAAGTGGGGCGATGATCTTTTCTGTGGGATGCTTCTGGGGTTTTCTAGGTCTTTCTTGTGTAAAAAATTGATAAGATGACTCTCTGACTGAGTCGCTATGAGTCTTACTGGGATCACTCATTTTCTGTGCTGCAGGAAGCCCACGTTCTTCTTTCTCCGGTTATGTTTCTGTCCAGTCTGACCACGTGTTGTTCGTACAACTCCGGGCCTGGACTTCCAGGCTCTTATTCCCTATGCTTTTCAGAGGACTAGGATTATTTCTGCTGTCTCAAGAGATGCTGAAATTCCTGTGTCTTTTCTCAGCGCTTTGCCTGCTCCAGCCCTCTCTGAATGTGGTGTGAGAAAGTCAGAAATAAACCTCATAGAAGAAACATAATCTCCCATCTGATGGGGATGGAAGAGGACAACAGTCCCTCGGAGAGAGGCGGTGATGAATAGGAAAAACACAGAAATGGAGGCAGATGGTCCTGAGTGAGAAGGGAGATGGAATCAGGTGCCACAACTAACAAAGGGAGCAGTAACGCTGCTAGTCCACTTCAGGCTCCTGAGTCCACATACAAGTTTCATCATTTTCTAGCTCTGATCTTGGGCACTTAGATGTGGTAACTGCCATCATGCCTGTTCCTCATTGCTGCCTCCTAACAATTATTCTCGACTCGTTGGGTGAATATGAAAATGTTTATTTATTTGAAACTCATTCCACTAGACCCTTCCTCATATCCACCGATCTCCTGGTCTCTTCCTCAGTCATCGAACTCTCTGGCATCAGTTCCTCACCCAGGTCCTGCCACTATCTTGCATTTCTTCAACATCCGCATGGGAGGCATCTTGCCCTGCCAGTTCCTCAATCTCCTCATTTCCAAAGACTTTTCTTTTCCAAATTCTCATGGGAAGTTCCTGTTCTCTCTCTAATATAAGGAATTTAGTCCCCTAGCTCTGTTTACAGCCATCTCTCCTTCTTGCTTACTTGATTAACTGCTTCCATCGTGCCATTCTTCAGTGTCATCAAGACACCTCCATTCTTCGTCCAGTCTCCTGGCTTTCTTTCTCCTTTCTTCACTTCCCTTATTATTTCTACAACAATCACGCCAATGCCCAAAACTCTACTGCCTGTTCATATCTGTGTGGAAAAGCCCAATTCTAGGAAAAATCTTTTATCTGCTTTGTTTCTGCTTGCTAGAGAAAGTCACACAACAAAACAGAACAATTCCATTTTAAGTTCACAATCTCCGACCTCAAGTGGGATTGAACAGTACAAGGTACTCCTGTGAGGTTTCTCCAGTTGGCCGGTTCTTCCACTTTCTACCTTGGCCATTTCATACTTTCTCTGTACTTCTCAATCCTCTAACTCCCCCAACCTCACTTCATTCTCAAGACTATAACCTACTCCATAGAGAAAAATAAAGCCATCAAATGCCGTCTCCCTCATGCTCCCAGCAATATGCAAAGTCTTCTACCTCTGCCTCCCCTCCCTCTCATCTTTTAACTAACCTGAAAGTATCCTGTCCTCTAAATGGAAACATCTCTTGCTAAAGTAAAAAATGCTCCGGTAAGAATGGCCTTTATCAAAAAGTCCCCAAACAATAAATGTTGGCGGG
>VBSM01001562.1:63128203-63152153 GCA_008086735.1 Cheirogaleus medius
AATATTTATACCCCCATAATATGCTGAAATAAAAAAAAAATGTGTCAAAAAAAAATAAAAAAAATAAAGTAAAAAATGACTTACATGTTTGTAAATCCAGTGAAACATTTCAGCAGCCTATTCCTTGACTTCTAAGCGCCATTTGACACTACTGATCACTGCTTCAAACACTTTCTTCCCTTGACAGCTATGGTAGCCAAAGTCCTTTTAGCTTTCATCCATTCCTTCTGGTCTCTCCTGAGACCACTGTGTATGCTCATTCTTCTCTAAGTAAACCAGAAGCCATAATTGGAGGTCTTCAAAGGTCCATCCTTGGTTCTCTTCTTCTTATACCTTCTTCCTAGGCAGTTCCATCACTGTTCCTGGCTTCATTTACCATCTATATGGTACTGACACATTTATATGTTTAGCAGAGACATTTCTTCTAGATCCCAGACCCTATATGTCAATTGCCTACGTGACATCAGCATATTCAAATCTAGCTCACGATCCTCCCCGACAAACCCAGTCCTCTTCCAGTGTTCTCTATCAGAATACTGGTATCACCAAAAGTCTAGAAATTCCTCC
Source organism: Cheirogaleus medius (assembly GCA_008086735.1). Classification (NCBI taxonomy): domain Eukaryota; kingdom Metazoa; phylum Chordata; class Mammalia; order Primates; family Cheirogaleidae; genus Cheirogaleus; species Cheirogaleus medius. The sequence goes on from VBSM01001562.1 coordinate 63,128,771, forward strand.
TCCTGTAACTCCATATTTGATTCTTCCTCATGTTCTATCAACTTTATTTTAAATAGTCCTCAGATACGTTCTCCTTTCCACTTCTACTTCTGACATCTTAGTGTCCGCACAATTATCTTTTGTCTGGATTAATACCCAATAGCTCTTCTTCCCATAAGTTCTGGCTCTCCTTCTAATTCATTCTCCACCTCTGGCCAGAGCGATCTTTTCCAAAGGCAAAAATAATCATCATTTTTTACTTAAAAATCGTACAATAGCTTTCTTCCCTACCATGGCCTACAAGACCTCATACATTCTGCGCCTTCCTCCTTGCCACAGTGCCATCTGTTCTCTCTCTCTTTCTCTCTTTTTTATTTTTGGTGGAGGCAGCTGAGCTGTGGGCCCAATGACCCCTCCCCCCAGTGCCATCTTGAAGCACATTTTCCCTCATGCCAGCTTTTCACCACAGCGGCCATCTTTCAGTTCCTCGAGCACACCATGCTTCCCTCTGCCACAGAGCTTTTGCACACGCTGTTCCATCCGACAGTGTATTTTCCCTCACATTTTACCCCGGGTGTCTACTCTGCATTCTTCAGCTCTTAGCTCAGGTCTCATTTTCCCAAAGATTATCTTCCCTAATTCTCCAGTCCAGGCCAGGCTCTTTTGTTCTCTCCTAGATAGTCCGCTCACAGAGAGTATTTATTCACTGGTGACTACACATTTATTATTGTGCCTCTGAGATTCATAACTGAGTTCCCCATTCAGCTGTGTGCTCCATGGCACATCAAGGATCAAGTGTGTGGTGGTTGCTTGCAAGTGTCTTCCCAGTGTCTAGAAAAGGGTGTGGCAGAGTAGGGGCTTAATAAATATTTTTTAAATAAATGAAAATTTACTGAGTCCCAATTGTCTTATTTTATAAAATAGGGACTGTAATATAAGCCTCATAGGAATTAAGCGAAGATGAAATGAGATACATGTGTATACAGAACCTGGCCTGGTATCTGGTATTTGGTTGTTGTTCAACATAGTTTTCCTTCTTTTCCTTCCATTTCTGGGGTTGTGGAGGAGGGTTGAGGTTTCCAGAAATCGTCAGAGGAAGCCTTGGTATGAAGCCCCCTTCATGGCTCTGTGCCAGCCACTGGGGCTGATCTTCAGTGTCGGCTCTGAGAGCTGCTGGGTAGGCTCCTGGGCCTCGAATCCTGCCTCTCAAATGCTCAGACATACACACTCCTCCAAGTCTACCTTTATTCCAGTATTTGAGTGACGTCCTAATTGATAAATGTATGTGCCTACTTCATCCCTTGATCCTCTCATGGAGGCCATTTACCCAAGACTGCAATGGTAGCTTTTAGCATCAGATTCACTTGGGAACTTGACAAAAATATAAATTGCCTGGCCACCCCTAGAGCTTCTGATTTAATAGGTCGGGTTGGAAGCTCAGGTATCCACATGCTTAACAAGCACTGGCTGTACGGATGGAATGGTCACAGTTTGATGCAGTAGACCTTGTTTCTAATCCTTTGCAGAGTTTGCAAAGTAGGTATTGTCTCCATTTGGTGGCTGAGAAAGCAGAAACTCAGACTTACAATGGGTTGTCTAAGATCACGTGGTTAAGAATCAGATTTTTTAAGGATTCAAAGCCTTTCCTCTTTTTCTTCTAACTGCTGGGTCAGAGCATGACACTCTTAGTCCTTGTCGCATTTCTTTCAAGTTGTTCCACTGTCTTGTTTACTTCCTCCTCTTTCCTTGCCAGCTGCTCCCAAAGGTTGAATCTACGCAGTGTATGACATCTAAAATGGTGAGTATCATTAAATGGTTACTTATTTCCTGAAGCAATAATACGTGGAGCATCAATTCTTGAAATTAGTTCAATGAATCTTTGAACTGTTTAGGCCACCAAATGCTGTTTAGCTCTAAGTGATCCTGTGCTATTTACTGCTGGTGACATCTACTGAAAGAAGTTGGGATTGTTAGGCTTCTAGTGATAGGGTGTGCTTCATTCTCATCTGTAAAAGTTCCTAAACAGAAAGTTCAGAGGTCAGGGAGGAGAATCTGCACTGACAGCCTGAAGACTCCTTAGCCCCTCCCCTGGAGACTCCTTAGCCCCTCCCCTGGAGACTCCTTAGCCCTTCCCCTGGAGACTCCTTAGCCCCTCCCCTGGAGACTCTTTAGCTCCTCCCCTAGGAGCTCCCATTCCAGCCTGCCGGTTGCTTCAAAGATGCTTTGCCTTTGTCATGGCACCTAATAGTATATAATTCTGAGTAAACGCGCCACCCTCTCTCCAATCTAGGGCAAATTATAACAATCAATGAAACTTTAATTATCATTCCCCTTATACAAAGGACCTCCTCTATAACAGACCTAATGAGGAGTAGAAATAAGAATTCCATACAAATTACTATTTTGCCATTGAATTTTCTATTCTGATATAATTTTTTCCTTTCCTTTGGAGTGAATAATGTTCCATGTTTTATTTTATCTTATTTTAGAGCTGATTCATTCTCATCCCTTCTTTGCCTCTACCTATTGTACCATGAGTAGGTCTAACTGTCTGGTGAAGCCTTATAAACACAGTTCGTTACTTTGCATCTTTATTTCCTGGGTTTGCCAAATAAGATACCAATCCTTCGATATTACAATAGCCATCAGTAACACACACACAAAGTCGGTATACCAAAACTCCATTTACCATGGAGTTCCAGCCACATACAATAAGTTCAAAACAACATACAGATGCCAAGAAGCCCAGGCCTGCTGGCAGTTGGCAGCGGAGTTAATCTTTTTGCTGAGAAATGGAGAAGAGTATTAAGAAGAAATGAGGTGAACACAAAAAGCTGTGCAATATGCAATCCTAATACAAATGGCTGGGCCAATAGACAATATTTATAACCAATAATTACACAAATACTGTTCATGGCTTTTTGACTTTTACAGTTTCTCTATTGTCAAATTGTGGAAGGCTTGTCAACAGTTCTAGCAGGGAATAAAATGTTCTCAACCCAGATATTGTGAAAATAAAAGAAGAGACAACAGAAATTGAGAACTGTAAAAGAGATAAGAAGAGAAGAGAGATGAGAAAGGATTGGATTCCAGTATCCTCACTTAGAAGGTGAGAAGGAAAAAGATAATGTCTGAGTGGAACAAGAGACAAAGAAGATAGTAAATGATTTAACAAGACATGATTGATAGAGGAACTCAAAACAGCGATATGCCTCTGTTAGGAAGTTGCGATTTAAGTGAACTAAATCTTTAACCATAATTAGCCATAAATCAATGGATGATTTTGAAAACAGATAGATCAAGAAAAAGGGTTTGAGTGTATTGTCTAGAGATGGAGCGATATCTCCTAAATTAAACCCAGGAACAGAAACTATTAAGAGCATTGCCAGTGGTTTCCTTAAGACAGGAACTGGGGCTGAGGGGGGAGGGCGGGAGAGAGAAGGGTTGCCTTTCCTTAGATGCCTTTCCATCTCCTTTGATTTCTTTGCTTTGAGAAAACATGAAAAAAAAATATTTAAAAATGGATGATACTTTATCAGAGTATCACTGGTGCACACTGATCAATTATGAAAAGTGAACTTTCTCCGAGCCCTATAACTCCCCACCCAGGACTGGCTGAGCAGAGTGGCTCTACATTTGGAGAAAGCAGCGTGTGAAGCAGCAGCTAGAAAGATGACTTACCTCAGTTGCTTCTTGCAGCAGGTGAGTAAAGTGTGGCTGGGCTTACGTTTGTGGTCTTGAAAGCAAGAAGAGGCTTTACACAGAGGGCCAGTGGTGGCTAGCAGCACAGGAATTGAGAAGGTGAGCCTGGACTTCTGTCCTCCACTCCACCAGGACATAAGGACCAGCCACAATCAGCCACAGTCTCAACCTTCTGGTAAACAGGGCAGACCGGACAGATAGCACCTGCCACCAACCTGGATTGAGCAATGAAGCACACAGCAGTCTTGAGCAGAGGAGAGGGAGGGACCAAGTCGGAGTTCCATCACTACAGTTTTATAAAACCTCCACCTTGGCACTGGGAGAGACTTGAGTTATGCTCGTATTCAAAATGAATCACTGCTATCATATCAACAACTTCTTAGAGAAGCTAAGTTTTCAGATTTTCGCAGTACCTAACTTTGTTAGTGACACAGGACTGCTCACATTTCTGCTATTTCACTAGCTTCCTAATTTAGTCCAAAGTCACAACTTTCTTCCTGGCACATCTCATTAGGATGCATTTTTAAGGGTCCACACCCTCCTCTTTTTCTCTGTGGCATTTGACCTTAATTCCCATCTTCAAAGTTAGTCACATTGTTTGCCCTCTTATCATTTTCTTTGATAAAGTCTCCCTGTCCACAGGATCTCAAAAGCAATTTATTCTCATAGGATCGAGGATCAGACATCTGCCTTCCTTTGTTGAAATTATTAATCACTGCCTTATTTTTCCTGTTAGATCACTTACAACCTGTTCTGGAACCACCTCCTTCGAGACGTTTCCAGCTGGCGTCAGGCCAGCATTCTTCTCTCTGTCTGTGGGCGTAGCTCCCAGAGCCAGGCGTGAGTCAGTCTACACCCTGATGACCCCAAAGCCCACATCCATTCTCACATCAGGGAACCTGTCCTCATCATCATTCTGAGACGCAGGAAAGGGAAAAGATGTTCATGGAGGAAACGTAAAGAAATGACATTGTTGCCCAAGATTCTCATTTTGCGTGTAGTAGAAGGGAACAGAGTGTGGGGTGTGTCTCCAGTAATGCTCCCGGGCTACGCTTTGGGTCATTTTAGCTTGGTCTCACCCCTCACGATTCCCCTTATCTTTCTCAGTCACCTGCCTGTGGGAAAGAAACTCAAACTTGAATCCTTCAAAAACAGTATCTATGGAGTGGACAGTCAAATTTCCGGGTATTTTTTTCATCTTCCCCAACTTTTATTTATTTATTTATTTATTTATTTATTTATTTATTTTTTAGCTTCAAAGGCCCTGGAAAAGCTAAGCAAGAGATAAGAAATTTGTGAATGATTTGATTCTCCTCACCAAAAATGCCCACTTTGTTCTGACAACAACGCTTTATGGTCTCTAGGGCCCTTTCCTACCCTGTCCTCAGAATAAACTCTCCACTGGAAAAAAGCTACAGATTGGGGGTTGGGCGTGGGGTCCACTGAAAATTATTAATGGGTAACTGAAAATGGAGACTTAGGCATTTAGTTGAATTTCACCTACATTCCAATACAATACATTTCTAATTTACTCTTATTATTAAAGCAGGAATAAAACCCATAAGTGTAGATGAAGCCATGATAGGTTGTTCTAACCTGGGCCAAGGTCAGATGGAGTGGAAGCTGACGCGTGGTAAGTGAAGAGTGTTGTTTGATTACTATTCCTCTGCTGCAGATAGGAAAAATGGAGGGTGGTTTTTCTAAGCCTCTTGATTAAAAATAAGGTAATTGCAGGACATAGAACAATACCTGGTTCATATCAAGCAGTCGATTAATTGCTAGGAAAAGGTCTTACCTTAGATGGGACCTCTTCTAGTGCAATTCAGTATCTTTAGCCTCATGCTAAGTGTCTCTCTCACGTCCTCTAATTTTCCCATTCATGCAGTGACATAGTGTCCAAAACCCAAAACATGTGCTGTGCCTTGTAATTTAGAGAGGCACCCTGAGATATTTGAAAATGCTAACAATATGGTATCCGAATCAAAACTTGGGAAGCTCAAGGAAATGTGTATGCCTGGACGTCTGACATTTAGAGAAATAATTATTAATTGTAGTAGTAGTCAAGACCGAGCCCTTACAGTGTGCTAGATATTCTTTTAGATATTTGACATGCATGTCTTAACCCATTTAACCCTAACAACAATCCTGTGAAGTAAGACCACTCATGTACCCACTTTATAGGTTAAAAAATTGAGGTGCAGAAAATGTTAAGTAACTTTCCCAAAGTCATGCAGTGTGCAGGGATTTGAAGCTGGGCAGGCTGACTGGAGAGGGAGCTGTCTTAACCACTAGCTGTCTTAACCTGAGGAAGCTGCACAAACAAAACACATCTGCCTGTAGCTCCATCAAACGCTGTATCGAATCCTCCCATGCCCTCTTTAGTCAGTGAGGAAGTCAGGGGGTCGGTAAATTGAACAAATTACCTTTTCTGAGTTCTTGTTTTATTTCTTTTTGGGTCTGGGCTTTTTGCTTGTTTCCATCTTCTTTTTTTTTGTGTGTGTGAAAAGATTCTAAACTTCTGATTTGATTTCCTTAATAGTTAAAGAATAATTTATGCTTTCTATTTTATCCAGTCAATTTTGGTAAGTTATTTTTTTCTATGTTCATTTTGTCTATTTTCAAATTTATTGGTGTAAATTAGTTCAACTTTAATCTCTGCTGCATCCAGAGTTATATATATTTTAAATTTATATTATTATGTGTAGAGGTATGATGTTCTTTTTTTCTTTGTTTGATAACCAGTATTTCCAGAGGATTATAAATGATATTAGTATTTTTAAAGAATCAACTTTTGGCTTAAATGACACTTTCCATTGTATGTTTGCTTTTTTCTTTTTGAAACAGAGTCTCACTCTGCTGCCCGGGCTAGAGTGCCTTGGCCTCAGCCTAGCTCACAGCAACCTCAAACTCCTGGGCTCAAGCGATCCTCCTGCCTCAGCCTCCCGAGTAGCTGGGACTACAGGCACGCACCACCATGCCCGGCTAATTTTTTATATGTATATTTTTAGTTGTCCAGCTAATTTCTTTCTATTTTTAGTAGAGACAGGGTCTCGCTCTGGCTTAGGCTGGTCTCGAACTCCTGAGCTCAAACGATCCTCCAGAGTGCTAGGATTACAGGCGTGAGCCACCGTGCCCAGCCTGTATGTTTGCTTTCTATTTCATTAATTCGTATTCTTATCCTTATAATTTCTTTCTTATTTTACTTGGGTTGCTATTTTATTTCTAATTGATTACATTGAATGAGTCATTTAATAATTAACCTTTCTTCTTGTCTAATATATGCATTTTAGATCTATAAATCTCCCTCTGGGCACTGCTGTAGCTACAGCACAAGAGTTGTCTTACACAATTATCCTTGAGTTTTCTAATTTTTATTATTTTTTGATCAATGAGTTTTAATATTTAGAAGTGTTTCTATATTTCTAAAAATATGAATTTGATAAGTATTTTTTGTTATTTATTTCTAGCCTAAATTGCATTGTAATCATAATATCATATTATGATATTGATTTTTTAAAAAATTTTTAGACTTGTTTTGGATGCTAGAGAAAATCAATTTCTGTAATTATTTTATATATATATTTGAAAAGAACATCCACATTACTTAGGATTATTATGCATTTGCGTGCATATTTACCATTTAAAATTAATTTTCTTGCTTATGTAAGTTACTTTGTTTTTTCCATTTTTACCTTCTTTTAGACTTACTATTTGCTATTATTGTGTTTCTCATTTCTTTTTTTCCTCTATCGCATTTTAGAAATTATGAACCATGTTCCAATTCTTTTAGGTGCTATCTGAGCAATTACAAGTAAATTTAACTATTAAAGTCTGAAAGTAGTCAATGTGCTTATTTTTCTCCCAAATAATTCAGAGACCTTAGAATGCTTTCTTTCAGGCCACTGCCTGTGCAATTTAAATGCTGTGGATTTCCAGTATTTTAGGACTATATATTTTTTTATCCCAGGGATGAGAAATTATTGTTGTTTTGTAGTCATTGTTTAAATCACCAGGCTTACCTGTTCCTTAGCTCAACACCTTCCTTCCAGCATCTCACACCTTCCTTCTCAGCAATATCATTTCCTTCTTCCTGAAGTACACCCTTTGATGGAAATTCCTTCAGAGACGGTCTGTTAGTGGTAAATGCTTCATTTTTATTTGTCCAAAAACATTTCCATTTCCCCAACACCCTTGAAAGAGAGTTTCTTTTGGATACAATTCTATGTTGACATTTATATTCCACTGTCTTCTGACTTCCATTGTGTTGAGATGTCTGCCTTTGTTTTAATGATCATTCCTTTGCAAATAATCTTCCTTTTCTTTCTGGCTATTTTTAGATTTTTGTTGTTGTTGTTCAGTTGTACCACAAAGTGGGTAGTTTGAATTTCTTTGGTTTTATTCAACTTGATTTTGTTGAGACACTTGAATTTGAGTATTGGCGTTTTACATCACTTTGGAAAACTGCTGACCGTTGTACTTGAATATTATGTCTTTTCCATTATATTATCTTCTTTTTTTATCTTCAGTCAGACATTTGTTAAACTGATGTTTCTCAACAGAAGCACTGTTGTAAATTTGGACGGGAAAATTCTTTATCTTGTGACACTACTCCTTGCATTATGGGACATTTTACATTCCTGGTCCCCAGACACTAAACGTTGACAGGGAGATGAAAGTGGCTTCATATTTTTCCAAAACCCCCATAAAGTAACACTTCTGCTTGAGAACTACTGTGAGAAATCCTCCCTCTTTCATCTATGTCTTTTTGCTTTTCATATTTTTAATCTCTTTGCCTCTCTGTGTGGAATTCTGAGTAACTTATTAAGCTCTGTTTTCCGTCACCAGTTTTCTCTTCATCTATGTGCAATAATCTGTTTAACCTGTACATTGAGTTTTTATGTTCACTCGTTTCATTTTTTTATTTCTAGAAGTTTTAGAAATTTAGTTCCTTTACAGATTTGCTTGGTCATCATTGATAGTCTTGTGTTCTTTTGTTATATTTACACTATCTTCTTTTATTTCTTCAAACATATTAACCATTTTATATTTCATTAAACTCAATACGTCATTGACTATAAGAAACATCACTCTGTTATGTGTCACTAAGAAAGGCATAAGGATCTCTCTGTGACAGATAAGTGTTCTCACAGTCAGTCTCCCTCTATACAGCAACATTTTTTTCTTCCTGATTCAATATGTTGAATATGGTGACTCCATAGCAACCTTGCCAGCCAGCACCATCTGTGGCTCTCTCTGAGTCTCCATCGTGCAGAGGGACATCCTGTGTCTCTCCCACTCCACATAGGGTCTGGGGGTGCTTGGGGTCACTCCTCAAGTTGAGCAGGCCGTCCCAGGAAGAGGATAACATATTTATCAACTTATTTCTTCTATCTCTGTTTATCTTTCTCTTTTTCTCCCCATATTCTACTGAGTCAGAAGACATTCATATTCCCCTTCCTTGTATGTCAGACCTTCTGAGTCTTTTTAATCTGTGAAGCCTCGTTCTTAATATATGAATAGGAGCTTTAAAATTTTAGAAAATTTTCTTTTAAAAGTTAACTGTTTTATTAAGCCAATCTTTTCCAGTAAGGATATAGATGAGAAAGAACTCTAGATTCTTTTGTGGGTACTGGAATAAATAGTAACAAGGAAGTAGCCATTTGTCATGTGTGCTGGGTCACTCCATCACCATCCTCCTCAAGATGGTACATAAGGGCCTCCCTCGGCAGAAGGAGGCATCAGACCTCCCTCACCTCTCCTGAGACCTCTCTCTTCGCTTCACCCGAGTCCTCTCTACTGACACCATGGGTTGCTGTGGCTGCGGTGGCTGCGGTGGTGGCTGCGGTGGTGGCTGCGGTGGCGGCTGCGGTGGCTGCGGTGGTGGCTGCGGTGGCTGCGGTGGCTGCAGCAGCTGCAGGTGCTACCGGGTGGGCTGCTGCTCCAGCTGCTGCCCCTGCTGCCGCGGCTGCTGTGGGGGGTGCTGCAGCACGCCCGTGATCTGCTGCTGCCGCCGCTCCTGCAGCTCGTGTGGCTGCGGCGGCGGCTGCGGGAAGGGCTGTTGCCAGCAGAAGTGCTGCTGCCAGCAGAGCTGCGGCTGCAAGAAGCAGTGCTGCTGCTAGGCGGGCCAGGCTCTGCCTGAAGCCTAAGAGGTGCTGGGACCTGCTCTCTCCAGTAATGACACTTTCCCCCGTCCCCTTGTCTGCTTCTCTCCCAGACCTCCTTACTTGCTGTCACCTAGTTGGTGTCTTGGGACTTACTACTTTGGACTCTGCACTCCTCTTTTTGAACCCAATAGTTTAAAACTCTTTTATTTAAAAAAAAAATCCAAATAGGAAATGGCCATTGCCAAAATGTAACCCCAGCCTAGTACCTACAGATCAGTCCACCTGGCTGAGCCCAGCCAAAGAGCTGGGCTCCTTGATTCCGAGTGTTGTATGCGATGGGTATTTGATGGCCTCCCCGCTTTGCATTTCCGCCTCTCTGCATGTGTGGGCACACTGCCACCTTCTCCACTACTACTGTCTCCAGTCCCCTCCTCGCCACTTTCTAACTTTCCTAATAAAACAAAGTCAACAACTCTGAGTGATTCCGTTTTTATTCTTCCCTATTAACAGGGACACCTACAAGATTTCTTCCTTCTTTCTTGGACAAGTTGAGTGACAAATGTGACAATGACAACAATGCAATGACAACAGTGCAAACACAAGGCTACTGGACAGGCCACTGCCTGGCCTGGGAGACCTGCCCTCCTGCCACCATCATTTCTCCATCTCCTGAGATGGCACTTCCCTCAGACATTCCACACCCACCTCCCTGTGTCCCTCTCCTTCTGACCACCCTTTGGCCCGGCTTACTTGTCACAAGGGCCTGCCTGGCTCTTCAGCTACAGCTTCCTCAGACCAAATCTGAATATTTCACATAAGTCAAGGTCTAAATATAAACAAAAGGCAGTCCCAATATAAGGGAAAATTTTTCTACCTAATAATAGCACAACTGCAAGCTAGCATGGTTAAACAACTATAAAACATTTGACTTAAACGCAATCTTATACAAGCTTCATAACCATCTGCTTCTGTAACCACCAGCTTCCCTTTTACAAGCATATAAAAACCAGCATATTTTTAACCCCATTTTCTCAGAATTTGGAGGCGAGACCCCTCTGAGCCCGCCGGCATAATAAAAGACTGTTTTGTAGTACTCTCGTATGGCTTTCGGTTTGTTTCCTGGTCCAGTTTGCTGTAACACCAACAAGCTAGGACCATGACCTATCTTTTCTTCTCAGAAATGGTTATTCTCTTGCCTTGTCTATATTTATATTCTTATTTCTGCTTTCTGCTTGCAAGCTGTTTCTGTGGCTGTTGTTCTCTGTACAAACCAAAACTTTAAACATATTTCTCTATAGGGTGTTCTTAAAGTCACAAAAACCCACTATCTCTAACAAAGCAGTCCTACCTTCCTGTCTTTACTCCACCTTGTTTTCTTCTAACTTTATTAAAAGTGACAAAACTACAAAGTCTGAAAATTGGTAGCCAATTGAACAAAGATGATTTTTAATGTTTTATCAAAGGAGATGTTTTCCTCTACTGCTATGTTCCAAACAGCAAAGAAGCCATGATCAGTCTGTTTAATAAATTACGTAAAGATGCACATGGAACACCTTTCCCTGGGAGTGACCACAGTTGACTACTCACTCTTACTTGTATTGACTATGAATACTGAGTGAGTGGACCAAATGTTTGTGACTATTGTTATTATAGTAACAACAAAGCAAGCTTGGTTTTTTTACTAGTTGGTTATCAAATATGAACACGGGAAACAAGAGCGAGCTTACTCAACCTCCAAGAGCAAACAATTAATATGAATAACACATCCTGTGTCACTGTTAAGAATTATCGTCCTGGAGTCCTCTGAGCCTTTTTGGTTCTGGGGGTCACCCAATTCATGAATCAGTTTTGTTTCCTTTGGCTTTGTTTTTAATTGCTCAATAAATTCTGCTAAATTAAAATAAAAGAATTATGGTCCCATTAGACAATCTTTGTAGAGCCCTATGCTTTACTTGTCTAAGTACACATGGATATTTTGAAATCAAATACCTGTTTATTTAAACTAATGGTTCTTAAGGAGGCGGGTACTGCCCCCTTGGGGTGCTTGGAAATTTGCAGAGATGGTTTTTGCTTGTCACCCTGAAGAGGGCACCACTGGCATCTCTTGGTCAGGGACAAGGATGGTAGATCCTCTCATACATGGGACATTCCACACAACGGAGACTTGTTTTGTGACTTACGTGATCTTCAAATATGTCTTGGGCATTCGAGTAAGTGAACTCCCATGTGTAATTACTGGAACCTATAATTAACTCCACTCTCTATATAAACAGAGTATTTTTCACATTAGCTTAATTTACAATGAAGTTTCTAGGAAAGTGACAGCTATGCAAATTAAGAGACCACTGCACTCTGGTTGGTTGAGAATTTCACAAAGCATGGTTCTTTAGGAAGGTTTGAGATCATGAAATAATTCTTATATATTTTCTCCTAGTACTTTTGTAGTTTCATTATTTTTACATCTGGGTATTTGTTACTTTAGAAAGGTTTGAGGTTTTAAAATAATTCTTACATGTTTTCCTCTAGTACTTTTGTAGTTCGATAGAGTTACTTTAGCACTTTTGGGTCCAACTTATTTTTTCCTCTAAAAAATTGTTTCAGTCTTATTAAATAGTTTATCTTTTTCATCCTTTTATGAGATGCTACCTTTATCATAGCCTAAAATCCCAAAAGACTTAAGGACTAATTCAGAATTTTCTATTGGTTCCATTGAACTGTCATACTCCTATGTTACTCTACCTAGAGTAGAATTTTAATATCTGCAAATAACTTAATTTCATTTTTCCACTTCCAAATAAAATTTAGAATCATCATTACTAGTTCTGAAAAAACAAATGTGTTACATTTTTTTAGGGATAGGACTTAACTTATAAATTTATTTAGGGGGCCTCATGTCTTTATGTATTTTTTTCTTCCTAACCAATGAGATAGGCTTTTCTATAATTTAGGGGTTAGTTTATAATCTTCAAAAGTGTTTTCAAGCTTATTCATATGTCTTACATATTTATTAAATTATTAAATAGGGAAAATATAATCTTAAGTGTTTAATCATTTTTGTTCCACTATAAATGGGATCTTTTCCTTTCATAATATCTTCTCATTGGTTGTTGTATATTATGCTTACTTTCTACATACTATTTCAGTTTTTAGTTGAGTCTCTTAGGTGTATACTTGTAGCCTCTGGAATAATGATAGTTTTGTCTTCTAAGTTTTGACTTCTGATTAATTGTGCTGCCTAACAATCCAGTACAATAAGTTAAATAAGAATAATAGTGGCAATTCTTTCCTTGATTTTGATGCAAATTAGGAATATTATTAGTTTTCTCCACTAAGCAAGTGTATTGGCTACTGGGCTGAATTTTATTTTTAATCCAGCAAATGAATTTTGGGAATTGGAGAAAAGATATTTGAAATGCAAATCTTGAATCACTATTCTTTATTCCCAGTGTCAGACTGCTCAATGTATCCTTTAGTGCAGTTTCAAAGGGCAGACATGTTTAGATAACTTTTGGCAGAATTCATCAACAAATCAAAGACTCTTGAAAATTTTGACACATTTTATTTAGCAGAATCTCTGCCATTTAAAAATTAAGTGTATTATAGCCACTCCTATCAGTGTTTTCTTATTTACAAATACTTCTAGGAAATCTCTGGAAATTCTTAAAAAGTTTTCCTATTTTAGATAGACATCACAATGATGCATTAAAACACCTATCTGGGGTCGTGATGGGGAGAAGGCTCATTGCCTCTCCTAGGCCACTGGGAATTGACCTGAGTTGTCATTCTGCGGATACACAGGAGTGTCTGGAGCTATCCCTGAGGTAGAGATTTAACAACAAAGCTTGGCAGAGCATAAAATGAAAAACAATCATGAAACAATTAAATGTTACAAATCATAACTTGTAAATAATGCTATATTATCAGAGTTGAAAAGGTACCCTTAGAAATGGGACCAAACCTTGTAATTCTCTCAGAGAACTGTACTTAAACAGAAATACACTTAACTGGAAGAGGAAAGAAAATGGCTCATATGACAAAAATGTCCCATGTGTTGCCTGCTTTGGTAAGATCAAACAAGTATCTGAACCAAGCAACAGCGTCAGTCCAGTTACTATTTCTGCTCCCAAAAAGGGAATGTCAACTCCAGGGTGGCTGGAGTTTTCTCCTGGTTTAATTCCATGCCATTTGCATGTCCTTGCAAGTGATCGAAACTGAAATTTTCCAGTTACTGCAGGTCCCCGACGAGGGTTGTTTCATTGCGATGATGGACCCGGTCGACTACATCCCGTTCAGCTGGGAACACAGATAACTGGTCTGAAATTGAGGTTTTATTGTGATCTTGAAAAGGTTCATTTGGAATCCAGACTTGCAAAGCATGTCAATTTATGGCAAAACATACGCCATCCATCTCGAAATCCTGTACTTTCATTCAGTGACTTTGAAAACCACTGCAGCAGTTGATGTAATAAGGTTAGAGCTTTGTTGACATGATGGTATTTCTTGGTTCCTCTGGGTGTGGCCCCTCCAGATTCTGACTTGCAGCAAGGCTCTGTACTTCCTTTAGGCATTTGGCTGAGTAAATAATGTATATGCTTCTCATTAGGAAAATTCCAGCAATGACTGCAAAATAACTCCCATAAACTAAAAACTGGAGAAAAACAAATAATGAGCCACATATAAAATCTGACCATCTACATCAGTGATAATATAGCAATGATGCTGTTTATTTGCTTGGATTATGGGGTAACTGGGACCCAGGGCCTTAATATGGGTTATGTAGATTGGAAAGTATTCTCTTCTCCTGTGCTATTATGGAAGAATCAAGTACGAATATGTAAGTAATGCAGTGGGGACTAAGAGTCTTGGCTTTGGAGCAGGTTGCTTGGGTTCAAATCCTAGCTACTGTCATCAACAGTGAAAAAAATACTAAATTCCACTGATCTGTCTGTATGCCTGTGTTTGGAGGCTGGTACAATGCTATATACAATGTCTTCACAAATAAATTTTAGACCCTGAGGTTACTTCTTACCTGCCTTATCCAGGTAAATGTTGACCTATTTGAAATTATTGTTTAAAACTTACTTGGTGTATTACAATATGATAATTAAGGAATTGTGCAGTTTTAAATTTGCTAACCAAGGAATTCAGGAAATTTAAATATTGCTAGCTGTAAGGTGGAGAAACCTTTGAGGTTATCTAGTTATTCTACATTCCCACTAATTATATCAGTGGCAAAACAGAAGTGTTGCAGCTTACCTGAATGCTGATTTGCAGGTTGAGCCCTCTCTGATCCACTACAATCACAGTCATGATGGTCTGAATCACCAATGCAATGAAAGTGTTGATTCCAAACACCAGTGCGTAGCGTTCCACACTCAGATTGACTGCAATCTGAAATCTATCATTAAACATCAAATAATCATTTTAACCATAATATACATGGAATTCTTATCTTTAAAAGATAGAGACTGAAAAGAAAGCAATGTTTTGTTAACAGCACTTATTGTCTAAATCTCCTCCAGTATAGACAAGTGGGTAGAGCAAAAAAGGGAGTTAAAACTACCACGAAAGGCTGAATTTAAGGTAACGTGGCAAAATTCCTTCTATCCAATTTAGTGATTCCTAGAAATTAAACCATAAATGTTCTAAGTTCTCATGATTTGAGAACATCGGCTGTTATCTGAAAGATGCTGTTTTGTAGTGAGTTTTTATAAAAATGCAAGCACTACCCAATCTGAGGAGTTTTTTTGAGTTATTAATTTTATCATCAATTGTCTGCATTGACAGTCTCAAAGTTTGATAGGTGAATTATTCTTCGGAAGATCCAGACCATGACTGGTTGTATAACTGAATGAATTTATAATTAATTTATCTTTAATAATTATGTAGATTTTCAAATCTTATTATAAAACATTTATGAAAGACTGGCAAATGTATATTATTTAGAGTTCTTTCTTGGAATGTAGATAAAGGCTTTGGGGTCTGAATATTTTTCAAATGCAAAGAAATAATGTAATCCTACCGTAATAAAATCCTCACATTAAAAAGGAAACTTAAGATACAAGATTCTGATTCATTAAGCTGAGACATTTCAGTGAAAAAAAAAAAACTTGCCAACTAGTTTTGTCTTTTTCCTTTGTCTCATGAACTTTTCCTTGGATGCTCATGTTTCTGTGTTTTGTCGATTGTTTATGGAACATTTCTCACAAATTAAAAACAAACAAAATTTAATAAAGCTTTTGTCTCCAATTCTTTCATGCAATTTGAAATTCGTATGTTTTTCTTCTCTTTTGGTTAATAGCAAAGCCAATTTCCTGCAGTCAGCTTTAACTGCACTTATATCTGGAGCCAAGTGGTTTCTAATTATTTTCTTAAAAAGATCCCCGAGAAAAGTAGATGCAAAGATTATAGGAAACTCTAAATCCCAGAAATGACTTTTAGAAAATGATTAAAAACCACTTGGTTCCATATATAAGTGCAACTACAAGTTTCTTGTAATCTTTGCATCTACTTTTTTCTGTATCCAACTTTTTATAACTTTCCTGAGAATATTTTGTGTCACACAGAAGTATGTGCCTAGAATTACTCTAGCAACCACATGAAATTAGGGATGAAATCTAAACCTACGTATTTAAAATCAGATCACATCACACCTTATTATGGCAATTGCTAGAAATAAAAAATCAAAACCTGGCAACATCATTGCTTTTGTTTTATAAACCTATTTAGCTTTTTCCTTGATGACTGATCTTAGCAATATTCAGAGAGCAAGTAGTTAAATGAAAAGATGGCTTACAGTTATGTCTAACTTAACATGAAGTAGTCAATTTTTTTTTCTTTTTGGAGACAGAGTCGCTTGCTCTGTCACAGCTAGACTGCAGTGGCATCAACATAGTTCACTGCAACCTCATACTCCTGGGCTCAAGTGATCCTCTTGCCCTAGTCTCCCAAGTAGCTGGGACTAAAGGCGCATACCACCACAGCCATATAATTTTTCTACTTTGTAGAGATGGGGTCTCACTCTTGCTCAGGCTGGTCTTGAACTCTTGAGTTTAAGTGATCTTCCCACCGCACTTCCCAGAGTGCTAGGATTATAGGCATGAGCCATGGTGCCCAGCCAACATTTAATATTGCATTGATTAAAATCCTTTCGAAGTTCTCAGAGAAACTTTAATACAGAAAAGAGAGGAGTATGGTTGAGTTTTAGGAATGGAAATAAATGGTTGGTAATACTTACACTGCTATGGTTATAAGAAGCATATAGCTGGATTTGAATATCAGATAGCCCGCATAGCATGCCCAGATGTTGGCCGAGTAATGCATGAGGAATAGAGAGCCTGCATTGACAACCGAGAAGAGCGCCAGGGCCAGCTCTCCCAGAAGATCCCAGTTGACTTTCACGAAACCCACTGCAAAGGCAGCCACAGCCCCTGAAAAATAAACACTGGGGACAATCAAACATACTAGCTTTGCAGGCAGGAAATATCAACATACTCTTAACAACCCAGGTCTCAGATAATTCTAAAAGATGAATATACTGCTTACACAAAAGGTGTGTGATCCACCTAAACGTGGATTTATCCTTTTTTCAACCATTTTTTTCTTTTGGCTTCTCTTTTCACTTCCTATTCTTTGGGTCACTTAGTCATTGCACTTTTAATTAGTGTCAACTATATACCAGGTGCTGTGCAGAGGGGCTGGAAAGGTTCCTAACCACAGCAGTGTGGGGAGAAATGATACCTTAACCCAGCCATTTAACACAACATGCAGGGATCAGAGGATGAAGCAAATGCTCTGGGAATACAGGTGGCCTCTCTATTTGCCTTGCATTTATCATTTTTTATTGTAAGTTTTTTTTCAGTGATGAGTACCAGATGTGTGGCCTTGAGTAGTCAGTTTTGGTCTTTATCATTAATCTTTACTAATCTTAATCTTATTTCTAATCTCTACTTTAAGGTCTTCAGGATACGACCTAATTTACTTGAGGCTTTGGGTGAAAAGGCCTATATTGATTTACAGAGTTGAAGAGGTTAAATAATTGACAGCAATTAGGGTCAGTCATTATGGTCTCTTTAACAAAATGAAAGGTATTTAGGTTTCAAATAACTGTACTGACATTTGATTAATTTTCCCACATGATCTAAGAATGAACCATGACTACAAAAGGGGAGGGGCAAAACTGTTTTTCCCTCTAGAATTTGGAATGTAGGAGCAATAATTTCAGTGAACCAGTTCTAGCACAGTCCTGGTTTCCAGGAGTTAAACCAAAACCTCCCGAAAAGGAGATAATAATAAAATGGTGGCCACATGGGTCTTCTGAAACTTTCTGGAAACGAGAGTGCGGAAAATTCCCACTTCCTAGAAAATATCTTCAAAGTCTCATTTGACATTGAAGCTTCTTCCACTTACTAGGATATAAACATTTATCATAGAGTAAACTTCAAAGGCAGATTTCCCTCTGATATCAGAATCCCGACTCTCACATCTCTTCCCCCACCCATTTAAATCTCATAAGAAAGGTGCTTTTGAAAATTGCTGATGTATAGCCTAGAATTGTTAAAGGTGTTAGCTAGATCAAGTCCTTTATTAACAAGACTTTCTAAGTGAGAAGTTGGAAGCCTTAATTTATTTTCTAAAATAATAAAAACTCCTCACTTATATACATTTTTTCCTTTTGATATGAAAAATAGTCCTGAAAGAATAGGGCGTGTTATTAACACTTGTCCTAATGATGAAACGGAATCTTAGGGATTCGACTAGAATTTGACTGACTGGTGCTAAGCCCTGAGCTCTTGAGTTACTTGTTGTAACTGCCACACATTAAAAGAGTACCATTAGAGTCATGGTACTCTTATTTTTCCAGTGCCTTTCATTCTTGAAAAAGACTATTATGCAATTTGAACAGAGCTCATTTACCACCACGGAGAAGTTCAGTACCTGAGAAATGACCCGAAGGGGGCAGCCTGTCAAAAGAAGATAAAATGACGTTTATTTACCTCCAAATGTTGCAATAGCTTCTACTGCCCCATTATAGATCAAAGAACTTTGGGATGGTGCCTTGTAATCCCACAGGATTTGAACATAATTCAAAACTTGGTTAAAACCTGCGGTGGAAAAAGCCCACCACAGGGACCAGTAGAAAAGATGCTTCGAGGAGTAGCACTCCTTCAAATCCAGGAACCACTGCACGAAAACTCTCAAAGTCACATTTTTTGGCTTTGGGCTGCTCAGCTGGTCATCATTCATGTTCCCCGAAGTGGCGGGCACTTCCGAAGTGGATTTCTCCCTTCCGCAGCCTAGTGCTTCCCCTTCATGAGGTTCTGCTAACACCACACTCATGCTCGGTGACTTCTTTATTTCTTTGCTGGGTTTTGCATGAAAAAACATGCTCTTCTTGGGCATCGGTAGAAAAAGCGAGAAAAAGAAGGCCACAGAGACAGAGGCCAAGGATATGACGTTGAGGTGAAAGTACGACAGGTGCGCCAGCGATACCAAGAGTTGGGCCAGCACGGAGGCTGCCGTGTAGGCCACCAGCGTGACGCCCCGGCAGTAGCCGCTCACTTTCTGATAGTGCTCTGGGCTGACCACGCTGTATATGTAGGCGTAGTAGGCCACCTCGGTGGCGGTGACCATCCCGTAGAAGAACTCGACAACCTGCATGGACGGCACTCCTTGGCCAAACAAGAGCAGCAGCCAGGTGATGATGAAGCTGATCCCTTGTAAGACGATGACGGGCTTGTAGCGGACGTAATCGGTGAGGACAAACACAGGGAGCAGCAGCACCAGGTAAGAGTACGTCCACACGGGAAGGATCTCATTCGTGATCTGCGAAATTGATCAACAGCGTGACCGAGAAGTACTGCTACGTTACTAATGTGGCTTGTACCTCAAATTCTACGTCTAATCAAATATTCCTCATATTATGGAAAAACATAATCAGAAAACTGATTTTCGAGGAAATCACTAAGAAAAGATAGTCTCCTTCCCCACTGGGAAAAAAACCAACCAATTTATAGACTTAAAGTATGTATCAATATGTATCCCAGTAGAAGAAGAACATATTGGGTTTAATGTGCAATATGGATATATATTAAGTTTAAATAGTATTATAGTTGAGTAAATTTGTTAAAAACTGTTCAGGCACTTCTGGGTTTTTCAGGTGGATAAAACATATTCTGTTCTTGTTCAAAGATTAACATTAGATAAATAGACTACAATGTGAAAAGAATCCAACAACCTTTATCTTTATTTGATCCATCACTATGTCAAAAATTTCAGCTCTTCTGAAGTCTGGGAAGATACATGAAAGTAGGAAAAGAGTAAATAACTTTGCAGAATTATAGGGTGGGAACAAGGAATGCATTTCATTTCCTTCCTGTAAAAATTTGCTGGGCTCCTAATCCTTTCCCCTCATAATTCTACTGACTTGTCTGTGCTTTCACAATTCTGGCCTCAATTTAATATAAGTAAACTCATGGATTTAGTAAGAAAAGCATGAGACTTCAGTTTTCATAAAGGGGAAGGACTGAAGAAGTTGGTGATCTGAGGGGCTTGACAGGCGAGCCCAGCAGCCTCCCAAATCACGGTACCCACACTTCCACTGACACCTGGAGTCCTGAGGCTGCCTGGCAAAGCACGGGGCACAGAACACAGGCCAGTGCCACTAAGCTGCACCTTGGAGGGAGAGTCTATTAACTGGTCCTCCGTGGATGCAGAAGCAGACTCCAGTGGGTTCACTGAGCCTACATCCATCCTGGGATTCTGGACCTACATCCATCCTTTGCTGTTTGACTATGACCTGCTTCAACCTGAGAAACTATGAAACAGAGCCGTCCTTGCGTGATTTTACCTTGCAAAGCAAGCTTGCCTTTCTGTCCTTGCCACCTCACCATCAAATTTTCCAGTACCAACGACGCTAGCAGGTGAAGCCACACACTTCATACAGTGGTTTCATGGCTATGCCTGGAGATTGTAAAATCAGCCCAGGGTAATTCTGCAGCTGGGTCAGTGCATTTTCTTGTTGGGCTTATTATATGAAAAAGAGGCTGATCTTTTTAATAAGAGAATTTGGTCTTCCAGGGAAGGAGGCAAGGGCTGGGAGATAAAGCTGTTAATGCCTCACTGGGTGATAAACAGTTTTGTAAGACTAAGTGTCCTAAAGAGATGCTACCATTCTTCATGAGATCCTGCTTCTCTCTCAGCAGTTTGACAGTTTATTAGGACTAGATCCTGTGCCTGGTGGCAATGTTATTTTAGGATTAGTGTAATAGGTCAATGGAGACCTGAAAGCTTCCTATGCATTAAGACTAATGTTAGGACTCTGTGAAAGGTAAAGTATTTGTTACACATGTAATGTGTTGTGGCTGCCCAGTTTTGCAAGGGTGGAGAGGAAAGAGTAGTTTACATGACAAATGCTATGAAATGGGATGTGTGTTCACCTTATCTCAAGCTGAACGAAGCTATTACTCCATGTCTTTGCTTTAGTTTTACAAAATTGAACCGCATTAAGACAGGTATGTATGATGGATTAACTCACCTCTGTGGTGGTCAGGTTTTTATTCGGTCCAGATAAATACGGGATAAGGAATGGTTCTGAGGGTCTCATCATGGAGAAAAACCCATATAAGCAGAGAATCACAGTGGGATAAATCCAGGAGCTGCTTGGTGAAGTTCTGTAACCGTCCATGGCTGATCAAATGGAAACAAGCAAAAATTAAGCGCATTTATTCTTTTTGGCATCTTTGATGTAGTTTTAAAAACTGATTGTCTCTGTTTTATGACAGGAAAATGTTTTATCCATCTACCACTGAAATGGAAAGGTGAGTGATGAATAACAGCTTTCAACATTTCTTAGGGGAGCCAGTCAAGCCCTCCTTTGCCAATGAACTTGGGATTCACTATTGCTGGGGGTGGAGCCATGCTGCTTTAGTCTTCTCCATCACAAACAGGGTAACCAGTAGCTGCTGATAAATGATAAACAATGGCCAGGGAATGCTTGAAGATGAGTAAAACGCTGACTAGTGAATCGCTGGTGCCCGTGTGTAAAGTACAGTGTTTCCAGCTGAACACAGATTGAGCTGTCAAACTTGTTATCTGCCCACTGACTCTGAAATCTTCAACACACCAGATGGCATTTGTTTATCTATTTTCATTTATCTCTCCCTTGCCTAGCATTGTACTGGACACATAATGGACATCCAAAATATTTTTGTTTCCAATCTTCCTGAGAATTTATAATTCTTCAGTTAAAGAAAATTAAACTGGATAAAGATCTGACTTTCCATCATCTCCCTATTTCCTATTTCTCCCCCTACCCTGTGCTATGTTGGGAATGGAATATATCACTTCTTAGACTGTTATTCCACTTTTACCTATGACTAGGCCCATTACTTCTGTAAGCCTGAAGTTTCACACTACTCAGTGAAGGCAGATAGCTAACTAACAGCACATACTTTGTTCTAACACAGTAACTGCTTAAAATTCAAGCTTTAGCCAGGTGCAGGGGTGCATGTCTGTAGTCCCAGCTACTTGAGAGGCTGAGGCAAGAGGATCAGGTGAGTCCAGGAGTTAGAGGTTGCAGTGAGCTATGATGACATCACTGCACTCCAGCCTGGGCAACATAGCAAGACCTCATCTCTAAAGAAAAAAGAAATTCAAGCTTTAGACATAGAGCCCAATAGAAGATCTCATTTGTCACTGCACAGAAAAAAATTAACCAACCTTATTTTATGGTGGCTATATTTGAAAGCATCATGCTTTTTCAGGTGAATTACATTGTGCACAAGAAAATTCACTCTCATTCCTTCACATTTTAGATCAAGCTTTTCTTTGATGTAAAACTTACACATTTTTGGTGGCCTTGAAGGTGGTTAACTTGTCTGAGATAATGTATAGGAGGGAAACTAATCTGCTGTGAGTATGATGCTTTTCTGCCTATTATCTCTTTAAATCCTCATAATAACCATAAAATATGTATTATTTTTCCAAATCCCCAGGTGAGCACATGAAAGATCCAAGATGTCCAACAACTGGTTTCAAACCATATGGTCAAGATTTGAATCTGGGTCTCCCTCACTCCCATCAGAATCCTTTCCCCGACTCTACTCTGCCTCGTGCTGGGGGCCCTTCCCCGTTGGCTGCTAGCATTAACCTAATCATAACCTCTCTCCATGGTGAGGGAAGAAAGTATTTTCATAAATGCATTTGTACTAAAGATTATGGCTTCATATATAGAGCTTCTAGGGGCAATTACAGTTTGAAAATAGGCCAGTGAGCGGAAAGAGGGTGCTCATTACAGAAGAGCCAAGTCACCTGGGTGGAATTCCAGGCATCCAGGCAGAGGAATTTGCTAGGGGCTGGGAGGGACCTACTGGGTCATACCATGGCTTCCCACTTACCCTACCCTCTCACAGGTGGCCCCAGACAGTTGCATAATTCCCCTCTAAAGTTAAATAAGGGTCGGGTGTGGTGGCTCACGCCTGTAATCCTAGCACTCTGGGAGGCTGAAGCGGGAGGATCGCTCAAGGTCAGGAGTTAGAAACCAACCTGAGCAAGAGTGAGACCCCGTCTCTACTATAAATAGAAATAAATTAATTGGC
>VBSM01001562.1:63152253-63163262 GCA_008086735.1 Cheirogaleus medius
AGCCCAGGAGTTTGAGGTTGCTGTGAGCTAGGCTGATGCCACGACACTCTACTCCGGGCAAAGAGTGAGACTTTGTCTCAAATAAATAAATAAATAAATAAAGTTAAATAAGGTAAACTCTGCTTCTGTTTTTGTTAACAAAGCCCTTGATGAAGCAGTGTGGACACAACGGTGATCAGATTTTGGAACTGGAAATACAGCAATGGTAAGCAATGCTCATAATGTGAAAATTTTGCCCAGGGCAAATTGGGGTTGACTGTTCTTCACTTACTTGTCAGCCCAGAAAGCATGGGCTTTCTCTTCTTCCTGGAATGCTGCTGGGTGTACTGGGGCTCTCCTTCTTTGCTATTAATGGTCTTATAGAAAAGGCTGTCCTAGGTAGGCAGTTACTGAGGCATGGTCACCTTTAGAAGAGAAGTCTTGCTGGGGTGGCATCTGGTACTGTGCATCTGGGGCCCTTTCTCCATCCACAGCGACCTGGATTTGTTCACTAACTCCAAGTCATATCTTCTCATGTGTCTCAGAGACCCAGGACTATGCCCACGGTCCCTAGGCTGCTAAAAGCCCTCTGGATTATCTATCCCTTTGTCTCTTTACAGTTCTAATACTGCTGCCCGACTCTATTTAGTTGGGAAGGTCCAGCAGAAAGAGACAATATATGCCCCATTGAAGGGTAAGCCCCAGGAGGGCAGGGCCATTGTCTGGTTCACCGCTCTATGCTAAGTGTCTAGAATAGTGCCCGACACATGGTCAACACTCAAGGAAGATGCTGAATGAACTGAATAAAGAAACAACGGCAGCCTATTTGGGGAAGAGTGGGGAGAGAGAAGGAGGGGTGTCGGGAACAGGCAAGAGTCCAAAAGTTGGGGAAAGAAGGGGATGTAAGATAAGCCTTACCACTGAGAATAAATGCAAGTGCTATCTGGTTTTCCTGAGTGCGCTTCACTTCCTTGCTGCATCAGACAAAGGCCAGGAAGGTCCTCAGCTCTGCAAGTGCCTTGCAGTTCAGTCGCTCATCTGTAAAATGGAACAAAAACCTTGGTACCGCCAAGATCATTACCACTCCTACTGGAGAAGCCTGTCACTAATGGAGATCATTACATATTAGTCATCATCTTTTATTTTTACGTTATCATTGAAGATATGCTGTTCTTTTTTGTCATCCCAGCTATGACAATAATAATTGAATTACTTATGTAATCTCTTTCTATACCTTTTACATTTGGAAATGTATTTTAATTTTTCTTTGGCCATTCTGTGAATTAGATAAAAGGTGGTATAGTCCTCATTTTTTAGATGAGGAAATGGAGGGCCACGGGCAATAATATTGTGCTGGTCTTCACATTTCACAAACACAAGAGCCTTGGTTTGGACTCAGGTTTTCTAATTCCTAGTTTAGTAATAGTTTCTCTTACCATGAGTCTGGCGTAACCTCAAAATTCCAATTTGAGTTTATTTAGAATAGTGTTTTTCAGATTGTGGTGTCAAAGAAATTTAGCGGGTTGCAAGCAAGATTTTTTAAAAATGGTGGAAAAAATATTAAATATAAGAGTGCATTGTAGAGTAAGCCTAAGGTTTTTTCTGAAACTTTTGTTTAGGTCAGCAATATATGAATATACATCTAGACTCGAGACGTTCACTATCTTACCATGGGACACAGCACTAGGTTAGAAGTTGCAGAGGAAACAGCAGGACTAAATAGCTACATAAGCATATGGTGAATTTCATCACAGAACACTGTGTTGTCTGAGAGGACCACATCTTTCACAACAAAGTATCATTGTGGAACAGACTGTTGTTTTCCTAGTTGTCCATTTATCGTTCCCTTTTGACTCCATAATATTACCCCCTTCCTAAAAAGTACTCTACACTTCCCTTGGTTTCATTGCCTCTAACTTGAGGACATGAATTTACTTGAATTTCTGAGTTCCCACTTCTGAAAGCAAGATGTCTCTCTTTCTTTACCCTTCATTTTCTGTGCTTTCCAAATAAGAAGATAATCCTTTTAAAAAGCTGCTCCTGTGGCAGTAATCCTCACACATTACTCATTAGCTCCACTTTCACTTTTTTAAAAAAGGTACAAGTGCACTGTGTAAGCAATAGACAAAAAAAAGGGGGGGGGGAACATTCCCCAAACAAAAATCAGCCTATCAGTCTAGTCTATTATGATTTGAAACATGCAATGCAGATGTAGAGAGTAACAAGGCTGAATTCAGCAGCAGTTGCTTGTAGCAGAAGCTCAGAGCAGCGAAATCTATGAGGTTTCAGGTTTCGTTGGTGGGTGTGGACCTGCAGGAGAGGTTTTGCAGTGGGAGAACACTAGCTAGTAACAGCAGCCAGCTCCAGCCTCTGACCCAGCTGCAGCACACCATGTGGGCCCTGGAGAAAGCAGCCTGGGCCGGGGACTGTAGGGTTGCACAACAAAGACACTGACCAGCCAATACTTGTGACCCTGAATGAGCCTCAAACACCATCACCAATACCTTTGTGTTGGAAGTGACCACCTAAATTGCCTTGGAACTAATGTGTTCCTTTCTCTCTTTGCTGGCAGGGGAATAATAATTATATTTCATCTTATGAAAAAAGCCACCACTATCTCACCAGAAACTCCTCAGGACTCTACTGTTAGGCCTCCAGCTTCTCTCAGTCTCTATTTTGGGCCCATTTTCACACGCTCCACAGAAGGCCTTCCCTTCCTTGCGGTGTGTGGGGTGCTGTAGTCTTTGAAGAATAACAAATCTCTTGTTAGGACATCTAATCCCACTTCATTTTGAGGTGCTTATAGATTTTTCTTTACCTCCCACAAAATTTAAAATTTATTTGTATTCTGGCTGTGATCACGTTACTTCTAGAGTAACTCCTCACGATTTTTGTTTTTTATCTACCTTGGGAAAATTTCTTTTTATGCACCCTCTTACATACTTATAGTTTCTTAGTATCAGAGTTAAATTTTTTTTCTCCTCTTTTAGTCCAATTATTACCATATTAATGGCTTTTTCTACTTTTAACCACATCCTTAAATTGTTTTTTAACCATTCCGTTAAGTCTTTCCAATTGGCTTCAGGCCAGACTTCTTTCCTATACAAACACTTTAACAATGATCATAAGCATTTACTTGATTTTTAACACCATCTCTGAAACTTCAAAATTTCTTATATTGACTGTAAGATAAGCTCATTTATCATCTTAATTTCGTGGCACAGGAAAATGAACCTTTTTTTTTTTAATGAGAAACAAAAAAATTACTTCATTGCCAGGATCCCATTTGGAGCTATTTACAAGAGAAAGCTGGAACTCATATTTCCTGGTTCCACTGTTTTATTTCTTTTCAGTTAGCCTTAACTCACAGTCATTGTGTGAATTAAACCCTTTCCATACTGTGCACATACAAATGTTCATATGTTTTTCATATACGCACTGGAGAGTCATGTTGGACCTAAGCCAGCTTGGACCTTATCTAAATCTTAGATGTGGACAGCATTCTATTTCCTAACCCATAGGTTGTGTGTATGAGTGTGCAAGTGTATATACTTAAAAACTCTATGTCCACAAATATTTCTAAGAATATTTTCCATTTGTGTAGGACAAGCAACTATTAAAAAGCAAGACCTGCAGAAACTGGCTCGTACTGGTGTGCTTCCTGCTGAGGCCTGGGGGTATTTCCTAGCTAAGGAGCTGCCTTAGTGGGTCAGATTCTTCCATCCCCCCCACAGAAGACAGAACTCTCCTCCCGCAGCCAGTGTTAAGAGTCTTGGGGCTCCCTGGGGTAGGGGACAAGATGGGCTGATGAAAGCAAATAACTTCTCCAAACCCAGTTTTGCAAAGGTGGCCCACAACTGACAGCCTAGAGAACGAAAGACTGAGTCAGTGTAAAGGAATCACTTTATTAAGTCCTCTCCCATGTTTGTTACTACTGGAATTAATATACTGCTGGAATTAACCCAGCTGCTAATTTAGAAGGAAATGATCTAGAATCTCCAGTTTCTGCCCAATTCCTGGCCACCTCTCTCCCCTAATCGTCCCAGCCATCTTGGAGAGGGAGTCTGACAAGGCAGCCAGCGTCTGAGAAGCAGGCTGGCCTAATTTTCACATTACTTCTCAGACCTTTACTGCAGTCAAAACACCTATTTCAAATAAAAGAGCAGCAGATTGATAGTTTAAAATAATCAGGAACCTCACAGCCTCTAAATTACAAAGGATTTGGGCAGCTGGGCAAGAGAGATGACATTTGTGAATGATTTCACTTGCCCCCAAGGCCCAATGCCTCATTAAATATAGAGTTTGGGCCAGTAGTTGTTACTGAAGGAAAAAGCAAATGCTTTTTTCCTTCTACTCACACACTCAACACAGTACAAGTCTGTGACCAGATGTGTGCGGGGTTTTCTCCCCCACACCAAGCAGTTCTCCAGCGGACACACCAACTGGGTGTACCATGTAATTCTGACACCGTCTACCTGGAGTCAGCCCAGACCTTATGGGTTAAGGGCTCAGTCCCACAAGCCTGCCCCAAGCTTCAGATGCCAATTACAAGCAGTAGGTTGTCACCTATGTTTCTGACCGACCCGCTATAAACCGAGCTTCCTGGTACCTCCTCCTTGGGCTTGATTAATTTGCTGGGATGGCTCACAGAACTCAGGGAAACATCTGTTAACTGGTTTATTATGGAGGATGTTACAGAGGATAGGGATGAAGGGATGGAGAGGGCAAGGTAAGGGCGGGGAGCAGAGCTTTCCCGCCCTGTCTGGGTGTGCCACCCTGGCAGCACCTCCGTGAGCAGCTCATCAACTCCTATCATTTGAGTTTTACAGAGCCTGATCCCCAGCGTCCCCCTGCCCCCAGGTTTTAGGCTATCTAGGGATCCACTCTAAGCTATCTCGTTAACATAAATGCAGGTGTTATCAAAGAGGACTCATTATGAACAACAAAAGACACTTAGCACTCAGGAATTTCCAAGCATTTTAGCTCAAAGATCAAATATATTTCATATTATACCACAGTTTCATTTTCCAAACAGCCTATCTTTCAGATTTTCAACACTGCCAGAGTCAAGCCCTCACTAGACAGAAGCAAACTAAAAGTTTGAATATTAACAACTGATATTTAGTTTTTAGCTGATATCAGAGTACACCAACTATTAATAATTACGTCTTTAAATCTACTTATTACTAAAAGAGAAGAGAGAATCTAACGTTGAGGAAAACATTTGACTACTGCTAAGAGCTGCAGTTACTTTAAGTCAAGGCAGGTTGGCCCTGGAGAAAGGCATGGGGAAGAGATCCCATGGAATTGCTTCACTGCTATTGCTTTGCTAGAATTGGAGGGTGGTTCCACCAACTTCTAGGGAACTATTGTATTTTGGCTGTGACTCCATCTTGTTTGAAATGCATTTTATTGACCACTTTCTCACTCCATACACAAAGACTAATTTGATACATTCAACTCTAATACCACAGTGTACCATGTTGATCTTCATGGCCTAGAGATTGGCAAATATTTCATTGAAATGACAAAAGGAACTAAAAAGAAAAAAAATGATAAATTGGATTTTATCAAAAAATCACATTTGCTCATCAAGCCATACCGTTAAGAAACTGGAAAGGGAAACGGACTTAAGAGAAAATAGCCATAGTAACACTATCTGACAAAAGAATTGTGTCCAAAATGTTTAAAGAGTTCCTGCAACTCAATTAATAAAAGATGAACAAAAGATTTAAATAGTTCACAAAAGATATGGATGGTCAAAAGCATGTGTAATGTAAGTCAGGAGAAGCCATAAATTAAAACTATGAGACAACACTTCACAAACACTAGAATGGCTACAACAGACCAGCATACCATATGTTGGCAAAGATTTATAGCAACTGAATTCATGTACATTACTTGTAGAAATGTATTATACAATGGTACCTCTTTGGAAAACCATTTGGCAATCCATCCAAGGAAGTTCATATATTCATAACACTGAAAAAATGAGAAGCAACTAAAGTGTCCAT
This sequence comes from Cheirogaleus medius, assembly GCA_008086735.1. NCBI lineage: Eukaryota > Metazoa > Chordata > Mammalia > Primates > Cheirogaleidae > Cheirogaleus > Cheirogaleus medius. The sequence goes on from VBSM01001562.1 coordinate 63,158,247, forward strand.
TAAATGAGGAATGAAATATGATACATTTAAGCAACCAATACTAATCAGTAATAAAAAGAGTGAACTATTGGAAAAACCTGAGTGAATATCAAAACCATGCTTCATGCTAAAGAGTCTAGACACAAAAATGCATGATTTCATTAACCTAGATAAAGTCCTAAAGCAAGCAAAGCCAATCTATAGAAATAGAAATCAGATCAGTGGTTGCCAGGGGTAGGAGGTAGGGAAGAGATTGCAATAGAGCACAAGGGAAATTTCTGGGGTTATAAAAACGCCCTACATCTTGTTTGTGGTGATGTTTACAAACATTTGTCCAAACTCATATACTATACACTTGTAATATACATTTTATTACATGTAAACCATACTGCTATGGTTTGAATATGTGTCCCCTCCAAAACTCATGTTGAAACTTAATCCCCAATGTGGCAATATTGAGAGGTGGGGCCTTTAAGAAGTGATTGGATCATAAGAGCGCTGTCCTCGGGAATGGATTAATGGGTTATCCTGGGAGTGGAACTGGTGACTTTGTAAGAACAGGAGAGACCTGAGCTAGCATGCTCAGCCTCCTGGCCATGTGATGTCCTGTACCATCTCAGGACTCTTCAGTAAGTTCCTACCAGCAAGAAGGCTCTCACCAGATCCACCTCTCAACCTTGGACTTCTTAGCCTCTGTAATTGTAAGTAATAAATTCCTTCTCTTTATAAATTACCCAGTTTCAGGTAGTCTGTTATGAGCAATAGAAAACAGACTAAGACACATACCTCAATAAATATGATTTGGGAAAAAAGGGATAAATCACTAATACATGGAAGAAAATAAAGGAATCCTAAATATTATGCTGCATAAAAAAAAATCCAAAAAGGACACATCATAAAATTTCATTTATACCAGGTCCAAAAGCAGGGAAAACTACTTTATGCTGATAGAAATCAGAACTGTGGTCACCACGGAGGCGGGGGTAGGTAGGAACTGACTGTGAAGGGGCATGGGGCAACTTTCTGGGTTGATGAAACCCAAGGCTCTTCCCTTCCTCATGGCGGACACTCTTTTGGCCTTTACCCATCTGCACCCAGATGCTCAAATAAATAGTATTTTTCTAGACCTAAGGCTTTGTGTGTCTCTCTCTCAGCTCGAGATCTAACAAAAATCAGTTTCAATATTCCTGATCTATAGCAATGTGAAATCTATACCAATGTCTGGACAAAAGTTGTCCCTGCATCCTTAGGTTTCTTGACAAGATATAGTTACATGGGTATATAAAACTACAAACACTCAAACTTAAAATCTACATATTGTATGTAAATTATACTTTGATTTAAAAAAATGCATCTTACCCTCCCTCCTCCAAAGCATTTTACTTTGTACAGCTCTCTGCATTGGTACAATGACTTGAGTGAATTATTCCAAATTCCACAATAGGGCAAGGCCTCTATAAAATTGAAAAACAAAACAGGATCTTTGAAATTGAGTCTGTCCCAGAAAATTTAGAATGGAAACAGTGCTGAAATATCCAAGCCAGGACAGGCCAAAAAACCTTGTAAGTGTGGCCATAGAACATTCTTCATGTTAATACAGATAGAATCAGTTACCTGTTCCTTCTGTGCCCTAAGTTTCTTTCTAGAACCAGGACTGGCTTCCTGCCTTCAGATCCAACTTCGGCTCCTTTCTGCTGCCAGCTCTGCAAATCCCAGCAATAAAGCCCCTTCCTCTTGCTGGAATCTCTTCTCCTCCTTCAGACCCAGCTGCCAAGAACAATGGCTTTAGACGCCATCGTCCACCCCCTTCTGATGGCTCTATGCACTGGAGTCCTCCCTTCCACACCCATCGTCTTTCGGAATCCCATTTCAAAATAAAACAAAACAAAACAGACACCCAGATTCAGATCTTTCTGAAACACAAATGATCAGAGAAGTAAACAAACAGAAAATACTTTCCCCTGAATGTCATTACTGAAGTAATCTAATTTAGTTTGTTTCTCTAGAATTTTGTACTAAGTGACTTAGACTCTCAACAAACTCCAAAGTCACTCTATCACCTACTTGTAAAACTTTATGTCAACTCTCCCACCAAAAAATAAATTTCACTGAAATACTCCACACAACTTCAAAAGGTGTGAACTAGGCCCAGATATTCAATATGCAGGCCAGGATAGTTCTGATTTGGTGAGAACCATTACAAGAGCAGAAACAAGTGATCTTTAAAACATATACTTTGCATTCTATTTTATCATGTATAATTGTATTCCTTTCTACTTGTCTGAGGCATTTGCTGATGAAATAATCATCCCCTTCCAAATTATGTTTATTCTCATATGTCTATGGTTAGATCAATCTAGTATTAGGTGCAGCAGGAGGGATGTGCTTAACAAAACCATAACACTGTTTTGACAGTCTAGACAGAAAGCCAACTGACCAGGTCTAGTCATTGAAATACAGTGGGGGTATCTGGTCAAATGCATGGAGTGCGGGTGGGGGAGTAGGGAAAAATGTGATTAAGAAAAAACTATGAATTGTTCAAGCTACTATATAACTTGTAATAACTGATAGCAATGTGAAATAATTCTTGTCTATAGACATGCAAATAAGCTTTATCCAATGAAGGGACAACATTCTGCTTCTCTCCCACACAGAGGTTTGTTCTGGCTGGGAACCCGAAAAGTATGTATAGGACAGAATACAGTTAATGGAAAACTTGGATAGTGATCATAAAGCCTGTGAAAATAGCCGCAGGAGTCTGCAGAGCCTGGTGGTTGTAAATCTAGCTCTGACCACAGAGCTGGCATTCCTATCCCCCCTGATAAGGACGAAGCTACCCCCTTCCATTTATCTCTCCAGGATGAGACCGAGGCAGGGGTCCCAGAAATCGGTTGTTTAAAAAAATTTAACAGCAGCTGTTTGGCCCAGTTACTCACTCCCCCAGAAGAAATCCTCTATTAAACCCAAGGCTCTACCCTCCCTCGTGGTGGATGTTCTTTTGGCCTCTACCCATCTGCACCCAGATGCTCAAATAAACAGCATTTTGTTATACCTAACGCTTCCTGTGGCTCCCTCTGGGCTCTTGACCTAACAAAAACCAGTTTCAATATTTCTGATCTAGAGCAATGTAAAATAATTCTTGTCTATAGACATGCAAATAAGTTTTATCCAATGGAGAGATAACATTCTTCATCTCTCCTCCATAGAAAACCAGTTTCAATATTTCTGATCTATATTCCATTACTCAATATTCAATATTTCTGATCTATAAATGTATCCATCCTTTGGATTCTCCTTTGATCTGGTAACTGCCTTGTTTTGTTATTAATGAGTTAAATAAAACCTTTAACATATGTTTATTTTCGTATCTGCATGAGTCATGATTTTACCCTTTTCTGAAAATTATCTTTTAATACTGGTTACCATTTATCATGCCTCTAGCCTATCCAAATAACCTCCCATTTATTCCTCTGAATCTATATGATTTTCATACTAGTTGAGTCAGCTTTAATACTGAGACACCTCACTGCAAACCTTCCCACTTCCCAGCCTTAGGCTTGTTTGTTTGTTTAAGCACATAAATAGGTGCTTCCTTCCCATTCCTTCTCACACAAGGCAAATTCAACCAGAAATGACAATGTTGGCACTCATAGTGTAGAGGCAGTAATTTCAGAGAGGTACAGCACCCAGTAGAGAATGTCACTGGAACTGTTAGCCGGTAGCAAGCCAGATTCATCTTTGACTATTTACGCCTGAATCACATTTACCATTACGTGCCTTGAGAAACCATTGTTAATCTATTACCAGTAATGACTGAAGGAAACTGGTATTTTTGTCCATGTTAGCTACTACTAAGATAACCTGAAGAAAAACATATTTGGAAAGTTAGCTATGTTTTGATTTGTTTAAAATGTGTGCACTAATGAAAAAACACCTGTGCCTTAGGAGAGAGACATCGATGTGTCTCACTATGGATAGGGACAAAACACATATGTGAGAGAAACCTTAGAAAACATTATTTCCTCACTTTTCAAACGTGAAGCACTCCACAAGTTCCAAAGTTTTGCACATTTACAGCAGCAACGTTGACTTGATAAACAGATGCTACACACGCTACTGGACTAAATCGGTTTCCTTTTCCAGCAGCGTTATTGTAAGGTGTGGTTGTATTTTCTTCCAGATTCAATTAAAGTAGCTCAATAGCGCCCAGCTCTCTTAAATCCAAGTTCACCTTTCTTTTCCTCACTAGCAAGGAAGGGCCTTTTTGCCATCCCTGGATTGGGATTTGGAATTCTGCGTTAAAACTTCTTCTGAGTTGAAATCTGTGAACACGCGGTGTAACCGTGGTTGGCACTTTACCAGAATCGTGGTTTTATTTAATCTGCTTTTCCAGATGGCTGCAACTGAGAATCCTCGCCAGACCTACTTGGGCGAGTCCCAGCAGGGCTGCTGGCAGGAGAGCTCGGAAGCGGTGCAGCGCCGGGACGCGGGGCGGGCCTCCCACGCACTCCCGCCTCCTGCAGGTGAGGCAGGTGATCCCGGCCCCTCGGCACCGACCCGGCCGCTGCCCAGGTAGCCGCCCTCCGTACGCGGGCGAAGAGAGAGGACACACTGCTGCGACAGAGGGGTGACGGTGTTTCTTCAACTCATTCGACCCCGGGCATGTTCTTACCTGCAGCAGGCGGTGTCTGTTCACCAAATCGCTCACTCCGGATAACCGAGCACCCTCGGCGGCCGGCGGCTCCAGGCTCTGAAGGTAGGGGCGGCGGGGCGGGGCGGGAGCCTGCGGCCACCGAGAGTCCGGACGCCACGCCCCCTGTGTTTTGCATATGCTAATCAAGGCTGCCCGGACCTTTCACCCAGAGCGGGAACCGAGGTCTGTGGGCCAGTTTGTTCCAGGGCAAACCAGACAACTCTGTAGCTGAAAGGAGCACTTAAAGACATGTGCTGACACTCAATAACAATGCAGTAAAGCAGGATGACCTGAATCCAGTGTCGATCGTTTGCTTTATTTATAAATATGTGCTTGCTTTTTTT
>VBSM01001562.1:63166861-63179411 GCA_008086735.1 Cheirogaleus medius
AACAGAAACAAGAGGGCTTTTACCTGGCTCTGCATTCAGATTCTTATGATTATATATTAAAAAATGATATTCTTAAATATTTTGGGTAGTTGTTTAATTTAATAGAATTTAATATTTGCAATGTGTCAGGTACTATTTTAATTCTGGAGCAAAAAGTATATACACATTTAAGTTCTTATGAACACAAACCTTTTAGAAGTGTGTTGTAATCCAAATATATTAATAGACTTAAGAGAGTAGCAAAGGTTAAATTTAGCAATATTAACTGTCAAGATGTCAACAAGGAAGGATATAAGACGACTCGTGAGATCTTTTATGGGAATTGGGATAAACAATAACAAGGAATAGGCGGTGTATTCTGGGCCCGGCTTGTTGGAGTTGGTATATAAGGGCCTCCCCCAGCAGAAGGTGGCATCAGACCTCCCTCACCTCCACTAAGTCCTCTCTCCTCACTTTGCCTGAGTCCTCTCTATTGACACCATGGGTTGCTGTGGCTGCGGTGGCTGCGGTGGTGGCTGCGGTGGCTGCGGTGGCGGCTGCGGTGGCTGCGGTGGTGGCTGCGGTGGCTGCGGTGGCTGCAGCAGCTGCAGGTGCTACCGGGTGGGCTGCTGCTCCAGCTGCTGCCCCTGCTGCCGCGGCTGCTGTGGGGGGTGCTGCAGCACGCCCGTGATCTGCTGCTGCCGCCGCTCCTGCAGCTCGTGTGGCTGCGGCGGCGGCTGCGGGAAGGGCTGTTGCCAGCAGAAGTGCTGCTGCCAGCAGAAATGCGGCTGCAAGAAGCAGTGCTGCTGCTAGGCGGGCGCCCGGGCTCTGTGAAGGTGCTTCAGGTAACCGTCCGATTGGTAAGATTTTATTTCCTCCTGCCACTCCTCTTTGATTTAAAGGCGAGAAGAAGTTTCATCTATGTCTCCAGGTCTCTGAGATTCTGCCTCGAAATGAAAAACACCAACGCAAACCTTCTCCATCAATCACCTATCAGAGTATGAGCCCCACAAAATTTAATGATGATTTTTAATGCTATGATTTCTTGAAATTTTACTGTTGAAATGTTTGTTTACATTCCTTTTCCCTCTTTCTGTCGCTTGTGCATCCTGCGTCTCTGATCCTATTTTCTGTTTTTATAAACCTAAGACAATATTTTCCCAATAAACCACATATAATTGGCATCAAAGACTCATCAATATCTCCTTCTCTCTTTTGTTATTCAAATGTGTCTAACTGAAAAATGCAACTAAACCTAGAAAAGTAAATTGGACCCCTGATATTTGTTTGAGTTGGGCTTAGAATAATTATGAATAATCTGCCCCTAATACCTTTTCACAGAATGGTAAAGATTTGGTGGCTTACACTGTGCTCTTACATAAGTCAGAAAAAGGATCCAGAGCAATGTATCCATAGGCTCTTATTTCACCACTTTCTCTCTACCCTTAGAATCAACTTTTCTAATAGATTTAACCTCAGCGTCTATAGCCAGATGAAACTCAACAACTAAAGCAATGTGTCACTATGTAGGTTTCGATTATTTTAGTTTGGTTCTATTCGCAGACTAAAATTTGATTATAGTTTAATGAGATTTTTAAAAATTCCATCACCAACACTAGTTAATTATCTCTCTGTCAGATTATGGTCACCGAATACTAATGTGATAATATTTGAATAAATCTATTAGTAAGAGTTGTGACTTACTAAAACTCTTTATCCACTTTGATTATTGTCTATCACAAGTAAGAATATTATAAGAACATAAAAACCAAGAGGTCACCAAGGGTGGCTTTCGTGCCACATCTCTGAGTTTTCTGAAAGTGAAACCACATTCACATACATGTATGATGTTGATAAACCCATCTTCCGAATGCAGAGCCCTTTTTAGTGAGTTATCCATCAGAATTTTGTACCTAACTCTGTTATCTGTCAAAAGTGAGAGATGGAAAAAGTGTCAGAAGGGTCTTCCAGGGGGCTGGAATCTGCCCTGGGTCAAGAAAGGTGGTTTACTCTGGCTGGCTCTTGTTCCTGACCCTGAATCCTGAAGGATGTCTCCTCTCCTCTCTTACCTTCCATTCTTGGAAGTGCTCCAGAGAGAAGATGTTTTGGAAATATTGCCGTGAACAGAACTGCAGAAGAGGCTGTAGTAGGGGGCAAGTTCAAAGTACATATCAAATAATAATCCAAGGATGCTTCTGAAGACAGGCTTTTGCCAGGGTTCCATGAAGCTCAAGGGAAAATGGGTGCTTCCTACCTGGCCCAAGACAGGCCTAGAGGACAAGGGGCTACAGTGTTGGCTCTGGAGGTTTTTACTTGTTATTGCCTGCCAGTTTCAGCATTAATATGTGCATCGAAAGAACCAGATAATAACATTCAGTAGATGAATTTGCTTCGACATATATCTGGCAATTACAAACTGTGTCAGACACTGTAGTGGGCACGGTAGGATATACAGAAATGAGAGAGGCCAGGGCCATGTCTGCACTAATGGAGGAGGATGGGATCTCTGTGGAAAACCTTTATTTCTGAGACTAACAGAAAAATAAAAAATATACATCATTAGCATATTTTCATAGGTACATTATATTCACTCATTTCACAATATTTATTGAGTATCTATAATGTGTTGGGCACTGTTCTAGCCACCAAGACTACTCCAACAACAAAACAAATGTCTGCACTCATAGGATTAATAACCTAGTCACTAAAGGCAGTACAGATAATAAATAAGTATACTATATGGCATGTTAGAGACTGGAGACTGAATAACCAAATGGACCATGGTCAGATCAAATATAAAAATAGATCTCTGACCTATAGACTGCAGCAATCATCCTAGGAAACCAATCCATTATCATAACCAGCCTAAACAGCCAGCCTGCTATCTACTGTGCAAGTCAAACATGCAGGAAGTCAGACTACTATCTATTACAAACAGTCCGGGAAGCGGAATAATGACAATTGGCTCCAAATGGGCAGGACTCAATTGATAACTAACAGTGTAAGGCCGATGGCCACCCTTCCCCTTTTCCTCTTGGCCCCCTACCTTAGACCCGCCAAGCCCCTGGGCTGGGGTGTTCCATTGAGCACTGTGCTGTGACAACAGCATCCTGTCATCAGTGGGACATCTCGACAAGGCAGGACAAGGCAGGAAGACGTCCAGGTGCAGAACTTCCTGCTTAGACCCTGCATCGCCCCCAAAACAGTTGCAGTTCCCCTATAAAAGGCTAGCCCACAGTCCTGGGGGGAGACTTCTGGGGCCCCTTTGTCTGGGACCCTTGAACCTTGCCCTGGAGCGCTTTCGATAAACGCTACCTTTGTTAGCTTTTATTTGGCCTCATTACATTTTTTCTGACACTGAAAACCTTACAGACAGCATCTCTAATTGTCCCCTTTCCAACTTAAGACCAACCAGAGAAAGCCAAATATGTACCCCTAACCAATCACCTATGACGCCCCACTTCTAGTTAGCCCATCTACAGCTAGCTTCCCCATGACGACAGCCTCCAATCCAGGCACACCTCAAGCCTTCCCTTTTCCCCACTATGGAACTTTCCTGCTCTTCTGCCTGCATTTGAGTGTCTGCCAAAAGGAACTGATGATGTTTGGCTCCATTCCTCTGGCAAACATTGCATAAAATGGCTTTTCCTGTTCTCATCTGATTAGTCTTCAGTTATTTCCACAGGACTCAGGAATTCTACCCCTAAGTGTGTATAAATTCTCGCACATGTGCTCCAGCAGATAAAACACGAATGATCCTAGCAGCGCTGTCAAAAATGGCAAATACTTGGAAACAATAGAAATTCCCACCATCTGGAGAGTAGATGGATAAATGGATCATAGCATATTCACAGAAAGGAATGCGTGTAGATGTTGTAGAACCATATTCAAAGAAACGCAAAGGAATGATGAACACAAGCTTTAGGGCAAGGACTATCTTGGGTGCAGGGAGGCAGGAGGACAGGTGGGGTGATGAGGAACTTTATGGTTAGACCAAATTGTCAAGGTCCTGGACTGTGATGTAATAATTAGTGAATTAAATAAAGAAGGCTATGCTTAGAGTGTTTTATGAACCAAAGAGATTGTGGTCCACTGTTTTCTGTGCAGCTTAAAAAAATAAAGAATGTTAAAGTGGGGTGTTATGAAAAAAAAAATAAAGCAGAATATGACAGATTGGGATTGTAGGATGGGTGAGTGGGATTTCAGTTTTAAATTGGGTAGTCCAAATAGGACTCAGGTAGAACGTGACATTGGAGCAAAGACTATAAGGTAACAGGGAGTGAACTGTCCAGTAATCTTGCACAAGAGCATTCTAGAAGGTGGGAAGGGTACAGTGAGAAGACAGTTCACCTAGCACTAGCTGAATGGGTGTGCTGGGAGTGTAGAGTTCAGTAAGGTCATGGGGATGCTGCATTTCATGAGGGTCATTTTAGGTCATTGTAAACTTCAGCTCTGACTGTGAGTGAAGCCAGGAAGCTGCGAAGGGATCACCTGCCTTCCACGGTAAAAGGATTACTCTGAACAGTGCCTTGAGAATTGACCTTGGGAGGGGCTGGGATGGGACCTGCTAGAGGAAGCTCTTGCTGGTGGGGCTGATGAGATGGGACCTGTTGGTTAGGAGTGTAGGTGATCAGAGGGTCTGGTTCAGATAACAAATGGATTTGCCGATAAATCCAGTCCAAGGCATGGGAAAAAAAAAAAAAAAGAAGTCAAGGTGGCACCATTGTCTTTTTGGCCCATATAGCCAAAAGGATAGAGTTTCTATTAACTGAGATTAACTGCAAAAGGCATGTCTTCGGGAAAAGCATGCACCTTTTTTAGGTGGTGGGTAGGGTTGCTAGTGGTAAGATCAAGAGTTCAGTGTCTCGTTAGACACTGAAAGCTTAAGACAGACACGTAAAGCTTAAGTTGTCAAATGTCTTCCCTTTTATAATTGTGTCCCGTGTAAAACCTTGGTGAGAGCAGGAGAGGTTTCACATAAAAGTTTAAAGCAGCGCTCTGCCCCAGATGTGGAAACACCAACTACTTCCAAGGTGCTGCTCCTTTGATTTGGGACCACAGGCAGACAAGCATCCGCCCCTTGTTCACGCAGAGACGGACACAGAGGTTCTATTCGGTCATGTCCATTTGGAATTTATTTCTGCTGTTTTGATATGGTGCTGTCTGGGAAGATGTGTTTCTTTTCTCTGCGTAGAATCAGGTGGCTCCTTTCCTGGGGGCTGGGTGGTGTGTGCTCTTATTGAAACCGATGCTCACAGTGGTTTGGAGTACTGACCTCTGGTCTCTACAAAAGATGCCCTAGTTCTATTTTAACTCCCAGCTGAAGGAGGGACTGCAAAAGCGAACAGGGCAGAGTCTGACACATTTCAACAAAGATGTAATATTCATATCCCACACATGGATACTTGAAATACTCCAGTGTAAGAAGGTACTGATGTTGGTTTATTGAGTCTTGAAGTAATTGTCCAGCAACAAATTTGAGCAGAGGGCAAGCTCACTCCCGTGTGGGTGGGAGTAAAGTGGGATTCACCCTGAAGGGAGCAGATATTCCAACTGTTCATCCCCTGAAGCGGAGGCAGATCTGGGAACAGGACATAGGTGAGGCCCTGCCGGGCTGGGGGAATCCTCCTCCTTTCATTGCAGTTTCATTGTGGTTCCTGGCTGGACTCCAAGGCCAGCAAAGATGCTTGAGGGCTTCCCTGAGCAGGAGGGAGCTGGCTGGTGCTACCTGGCAGACAGCATGGGACAAATGTCTGAACCCTCCCAAGAGGCACCCAGAGGCTGTATTTGGCCATGATTTTAAATTACTCTCTGTTGTCTTTGAACCTTGGGTAGAGATGTGCCAGCAATTATAATCTGGGATCTGAAAGGTTGTGGAGAATTAAAGGAAGACCCTGCTCCACCCTTGGGAGGGAGGGTGGAGAAGGGGATCTTAGCTTGAATGGCATAAAAGTAGTGGACACCAGTAGAGTTTGCTCAGCTGATGAAGAAGCCAGAAGCGGATGAATGTGGTGTAGTGTAGGATGCAGTGAGGTAGGTGGTGCAGCATCTGGGTATGTGACCAGTACCCCAGGGAACCCTCGGGACAAACTGAGGTAGGAGGGTACAGGGCTCAGCAGTGACCACCAGAGGGATTAAATTCCAGCAAAAGCTGAGGTTGGATCCAGCCACAATCACTGGGGAATTTAATGGAAATGTGACCCTACTGTGATCAGAGGCCTGGACATTTGGGTGACCTGAAGGGTAGCACGTCACTACAGTTTGTCCTTGTTTGGAATATACTGCACAGATATCTTATGGGGGAAAGTTAGTGTTGTACGCATACATGTACAGATACTATATGTCTGAAAATAAAATAAGCTGGATGCGCATATAATAACTATCAATTGTATATAACACAATTGGGCCAAATGTAACAATTTATTGGGCCAAACCAAATACATGGACTTTTAGGTTATTTCTTATATTTTGCTTTTGTAAATAATATTGTAATGAATACTCAAACAATACACCCAGGAATAGGGTCAGAGTTACAAGGTTTAAATCCCAGATCCAATTCTTACGAATTTGTGCGATGACTTAACCTCTCTGGTGTCCTTTTCCTAAAATAGAAATAATAATAATAATACTACCTAACTCATAGAGTTATCATGCAGGTTAATTAATTAGTGACTGGCACAAAATAAGAGATCTTCTTTTAGCTGTATGTTACATCTTTTTTCTCCTCTGATTATTTCCTTGAGGCAAGTTTCTAGAGGTGAAATTACTAGATCAAATGCTTTGAATAGTGATAAAAGTTACCAAATTGCCTTCTATAAAATTTATATCAGCTATTCCCACCCACAGTGTACAATGCTTGCTTTATATCCTGTGACTAACACTGAATGTGATTAAAATAATATTTTGTTAATATAGAAGGTAAAAAATTAGTATTTTTTATTATTAGTAATCTATTTCTAATTATATAGTATTCATTGATGTTTTATATTTTTAAATTATTTATTGAGAAACAAACTGTAAACATATATAATAAGCTCCCATGTATAAAGCTTCAACAATGATTAATTTTTGCCAATTATTTTGAAGCAAATTTCTAAGATACACATATTTTAGTATATATATAAAAAAAGATAAGGACTTAAAATATGACCACAATACCATTGTAATGCCTAAAAATTAAGAGTATTTTTAATATATTTTAATAATTAATCATGCTCAAATTTCCTCAATTAACTCACTTTTAAAACAGTTACCTTGTTTGAGTTAGGATTCTAAGGTCTGTATGTCACTACAATTGTTAGAAATGTCTCTTAAAGTCTCTTTCAACTGTAGTTCCCCTTCCATCTCGCTCTTTCTTTCACTATCCTTCAACTTTGTTCTTCCTGCAGTGTTTTCCATGGTCAAATTTTGGATTTTGACAATTTCATTTAACACCCTGTATTTCCAATAAATTGGAAATTAGATCTAGAGGCTTACAACAATTCAGTTTCTGTTTTTGGACAAGAATGCTTCATGGGTGGTGTTGGGTTCTTCCAATAGGAGGCACATAATTCTATTTATCTTTCTTGCGTGATATTGGCATCCACTGGTAGTCATTGCCTACATCCATTAATTCATTAGGCTTGCAAAATGGTGGTTGAAATTCTATTTTTTTTCCTCATTTATTAGCTGGAATACTTCTACAGAGAGAAATGTCCCCTCCTCAACTCTTTGCTTACTCAGAGGTATAGTTTATTTGGGAAAGACAGAATAGATGCCTGATTCTCTTCCCATCATTTTTAAAAGTCGATTTCAAAATAATACATTAATTTTCCAGCATCTTCTAAAGATAACTTGTGAGATTTGTTTTTTAAAAATTGCTATTATTAAGAACTCATAGATTTAAAAATATTTTATGTGTTTCAGTTCATTGTAGCTATTATTCTTTTTGATGCTTAAATTGTCCTGTTGATATGACCTCATTACTTATTGGTAGCTTCTTTGTTTTCTGGTGTGACAAGATGTTCAAGGCTCATCTTGTTCATTTTATGCTCCAAACCTGGAATCATTCATTTTTCAAGGAGCTCTGGCTTACATTTCTTTTAAAAATACCCTATTCTGTCCTTTGCACATTTTTCCACATATGGATTTATAAAAGCTCTTTACATATGAAGATACTAATCTTTTATCCTATGAATATATATATTTCTCCCCATTTTAGAAATTTTTGAAACTTTGTGTTTTTGTCAGAAGTTTAAACATTTTATAAGTTATATCTATCAGTTTTGTCCTTTATGATTTTTGGTTTTGGTCCCACATAAGCAAGGTGTTACACAGCCCAGGAATATAAAACTATTCTCCCATATTTTTATATTACCTTTGTAGTTTACTTTTTATATTTCAATACTCAATCCATCTGGAACTTATGGGGATTTGATGTGATGCAATGGTTTTACTTAAAAAAAATCATCTTATATTGTGCTATAGTTGTGTAAGATGTTACTATTGGGGGAAGCTGGATTAAGAGTGAGTCCTCTCTATACTATTTTTGCAACCAGAAGCCTATAAAACTTCGAAATAAGAAAAAAACTCATTTGTCTATTTTTTTTTTGTGATTGGTGTCCAAGTTTATTTTTCCAAATGGTTAGCTTAGGTATCTCAGTGGTGGATATAAGGTAATTACAGAACTTATGCACATAATTGGCTATTATGTGGTCATTAAAAACAGTTTCTAAAAAGCAAATATTTGATAAATAAGGGTAATTTTACATTAGTTGATATTAAGTTAAAATCATAATACAAAATTATATATTCACAATACTTTTAATCTTGTAATATAAATGTACAGGAAATACTGACATATTAATTAAAAAGAAAAAAGAGTAGATTAGGAATGGAGATATTCGGTGGACATCATGTAAATTGGGTGATTAAATTTAACATCACCAGTAATGAGATAAACTGACATCACACACTTCTTGATGTGATACACTGAGAAAAACACATTGACTATGTAATATTCCTGCAAAAATATTCAGCCAGAATCTGACCATGAGGAAAGAACAAGACAAATTCGTATTGAAGATTATTTTGCAAAATAACTTGTCAAAAATAAAATATTGGAAGACCATCCTAGATCAAAACCTACTAAAAATGCATCTGTGATTGGACCCAAGATGAAAAATTATTAAAAATGCAGATGTAAACTATAGGACATTCGTGGGATAATTAGGGAAATTTAAGATTGGTTGTATACTAGGTAATACCATGTGTCACTTTTCAATTTCTTGAATGTGATCATTTTATTGTAGTGTGAAGGACAGTATTCCTTTGGGGAGGTACATGCTAAACATTTTAGGGGTAAAGTATCATTTCTGCAACTTAAATGGGGAGAAAATGTTTCATACCTTGCTTGTTTCACGTAACATAACCTAGAGATACTCCCTCATCACTACACCAAGTGCTTCCTCATTCTCTTTGAGGGCAGCACAGTATCCCCTTCCATGGATGAGGGCAAGAGCCCAGGTCTGGAGCCAGACAGCCTGCAAATCATTCATCATACATGACACAGGAGTAGCCAACTAAAACAGACTATCTACCAAAATGTCAACCACTGGTAAACCTAAATAAATGGTATACAGGATCTTATTGTAATATTCTTGCAACTTTACCGGGGGGTTGAGATTTTCCAAAATAAAAATATTGGGAAAAAATAAAGCCTAGGAAAATGATGGAAGGAAATACAACAGAATGATAAAAGTGGTTATTATAGATGCTATTAATTTTCTCTTTTATATTTTTGTGTATTTTAAAATTATCTACAATGAACTTATGTTATTTTAAATTCAGAAAACAAATGTATAGCAGGGAAAAACCACTCTATTTTCCCCATTTTTCTCTTCTAATGTTCCATGTCAATTTCCATAATCTGAAGTGACAACAGGTGGACTCAGGAAAGCGGTAAAGGCAGCTGTTGGTGTCTAGGTGTGGTACCTCCTAGAGTGTTTGGGGAAGTGTTTTTAGCATTCATAGCATGCATTCCGGAACAATCCTCACCTCTGCTGTGAATGCATATTTTGGGATAAGTCTCATCTCTGTTTCCTTGGGAAGCTGAGCAATGGTCGTAGATGTGGTCTACTTCCCTGACCAGAGAAGACCTTCTGGCCAGGGCCTGTAAGACTCTGAAAGCCTGCACAGAATAAGGTTAGGGAGAATTATTTAATAAAGCCTATGGTTTGAGCTAACTTGAATATAATAATCCACTGATTTTCCCCCAAAGTGCTTCACTTTCAGCCCATGGGAACCCTGAGACGTTGTGGTCTTTGGCCAATTGAAGATCAGAGACATCTGCACCCCACACAGCAGGGAAGACAGCACAGTCACACTGTCACTGCCACTATTTCTGCCTGGAGTCCCTTGGCCCAGCCCCATAGCTGTGGTGTGTGCTTGAAGAGACACACGGGGCCCACTGCTGTGGAACTTGGATTTAGAGCACTGCTCTCCCTGGTTAAGGGCTTCTGGAGCATTACTAGTTCTCAGCCGCCATGTCACACGAACACTAGAACGCATAGCGATGTTTATGTCATCCAGAAGCCTGCAGGATTTCCAGCAGGTTGGGTCTTCTTTCTTCATGAACTCCACCCTAATCCCTTTTAATTTTCCTGTACCCACTCCACACAACACCTCATGTGTGCCTCACTGATAGCAATTTTCCCTTGACTTCATGTTATAATTTTGGGGGGTAAATTTCTGCTTATACAAATGATTTACACACCCTACTCTACCTTGTTTTTTGAACGTTTAATAGCTCTCAAATCATTCCTTTTTAGTTCATAGAGGTCTGTCTCACTCCTTCTTCTACATCTTTTTGACTTTTTTTTTTTTTTACTCTCCTATCTTATTCCAGGATATTTCACTCTTTTTCGCATCTATGGAGTGTTGTGTTGTATGGATATATCATTTAATCTGGCCCCAAGGACAGAAATTTAGGTGACTAGCAAAGGCAGAAATTCTGATGCCCAAGGTAGATTTTGTCCAGCTTCGTGTGTATGCTTCTGTGTGTGTGTGTGTGTGTATGTGTGCGCATGAGTGTGCTTAGATATTATCGTCAGTTTACTTAAGCCTTTCTCGAAAAAAATGTTAATATTTCAGGTCACAATATAGATTCAAAACAGATAAAATATTAAAAATTTAATGCTGATTAACATAGATCTTTCATTATAGAAGCAGTTCACACTCACAATAAATTCAAGCATTGCAGGGAGATCTCTTTCCTCCCTACTCAATACTGCCCATTCATCCACCCTCAGAAGTAACCACCAAATAAGAAGCTGTCATGAGTCAATATTTTAAGGATAATTTAGTATAGTTTATTAGACATTTAGAAGGTTGCTGTGTAATAACTAGAAACACAAAGCCGCGTTGGAGAACTCAGGAATGCATTGTACTCACAGACAGGATACTGGTGTACAGCAGCAATGACCACACATTAGGGATAAAACTGTGAGCATCTCGATCCCACTGGTGTGAGATCAGGGCTGTGGGCTGCTATTCAAGAGCCGAGAGGCACTCACACCCTGGAATTTATTCCTGTTGGTTTAGACACAATTCTAAATGTGAAGGCTTGTGCCTTCAAAGGCACAATTCTAAATGTGAAGGCTTGTGCCAACAAAAAGAGAAGAACAGAAAAACAAGGTCTCAAGACGTCTGCAGAGATGAATCTCACACAGCAGGGTGGGTAGGGCGGGAAGCAGTAGACAGCAATGGATCCAGGGACTCTGGGCTCACAGTAACTGCCCAGAGTGGTGGCCAGGCCTGCTTCCCCAGGGCAGCAGAACTAGCAGCATCTGCCAAGTGCTGTGGCCACCAGAGCCAGCACACAGCAGAGAAGTAATCAAAGGTTTCCCATCTTTGTGCTTGGATGACATTGTATGAGATTCCCCTGCTACCTTAAAAATGGAAATAATTACTTAAACTACAGAGCATGAAACCAAGAAGAAACAGGCCATAAACTCCAAGCAATAGGGAGAGAGCAGGGAGTAGACAGGAGGGGATGGAGGAAAGTCTTACCGACAGCACAGGTGCCCACAGCTCCTGTGCAGAGCCAGCCGGCCGCCTAGCAGCAGCACTGCTTCTTGCAGCCGCATTTCTGCTGGCAGCAGCCCTTCCCGCAGCCGCCGCCGCAGCCACACGAGCTGCAGGAGCGGCGGCAGCAGCAGATCACGGGCGTGCTGCAGCACCCCCCACAGCAGCCGCGGCAGCAGGGGCAGCAGCTGGAGCAGCAGCCCACCCGGTAGCACCTGCAGCTGCTGCAGCCGCCACCGCAGCCGCCACCGCAGCCACCGCCGCAGCCACCGCAGCCACCACCGCAGCCACCACCGCAGCCACCGCAGCCGCCACCGCAGCCACCGCAGCCACCACAACCACCGCCACAGCCGCCACCGCAGCCACCACAACCACAGCAACCCATGGTGTCAGTAGAGAGGACTCAGGCGAAGTGAGGAGAGAGGACTCAGTGGAGGTGAGGGAGGTCTAATGCCTCCTTCTGCCGGGGGAGGCCCTTATATACCGCCACCTCACTTTATTTTTAGCC
>VBSM01001562.1:63196909-63226468 GCA_008086735.1 Cheirogaleus medius
AAAAAAAAAAATAAATAAAAAATAAACATGTTGAGTCTGCTAAAAATTCTACTTTCCCCCATGTACTGACCACAGATCAGCATGTGGCAGCCCCATTCAGTCAAAATTCAAGTAGTCACATGAGGCAAAGGTGGGGTTTTTTGGAAACCCCATTAGTAATTAATGAAATGATTAGAAATTAATTAAATTAGGAAGTAATTAATATAATTAATTAATTAGCCATACCATTAGGAATAAGTTTTTCCATTATATATTGCTTCATCACAAAGCTAAAACTTACTGGCTTAAAACAATAGCTCTTTTATTATCCCTTATATTTCTGTGGGCTGACGGGACTCAGCTTGGCCATTCTTCCACCCATCTCATTTGGTGGCACTCAGATGGCACTTGGGGCTCGAGTACCTGAGGTTCCACATGAGACAGGGCCTGGCCTCTCTTCCTCTCCCTGTAGTGTCAGGTCTCACTTCATGTGACCATTTCCTTTCTTGGAAAGGGAGTGAAAAGAAATTCACAGTCATCTTTAATTCACTGCATTGGACTATGCTTAGATTCTTTTTGTATAACTCAACATAATTTCTTAAGCTTTTAAAGTCAAATCCCTTTTTATTCCTGGCTCCTAACATAGTTGTTTTAATGGAGGAAAAAAAAAAGATGCATTTACATAAAACTGAAGGCTATCTTTATTGGAAAATGAATCAACTTGTACTAACTATATGAAAATCCTTTCATAAGAGTTAGATGCCAACATCAATAATTATGATTCTATGACAATTTCTTTTCTTTTTTCAAGAATGCAATATGTTGTTATTAACTATAATCACCATTTTGTACAATATATTAATACCTCTACTATTTCTATTATGCTGGTATATACAACATGAAATGGAAAGAGAGAAGAGATAATTTGGGGGTATTGAGGGAGATGTGAGGAGGAGGAAAACTCCATCAATGAGTTATCATGAGCTGGGTCTTGAAGAAAGGGTAGGAGTTTGCCTGTCAGAAAAGGGAGTAAGTGTTTTCCAGGTGGAAACCACAATGGAACACAACTTGAAACAGAAATTAGGACTGTTGGTCTGGAAGACATTCCAGGCAGAGGCCCAGCACGTGTCAAGGGAAGAAGACAACATGTTACTGTAACATGTGTGTGGGGAACAACAGGACAGTGGAATGTGAACCCAGCTCTAGACAGTCCTCTCTGATGGAGGAGTAAAAAGGCAAAGGGTTTGAACTAGCAACTCACAGAGCAGGTACTACGCATGGCTTCTCAAATAATGTGGACAATGTGAAACCTTAAGGATAGTATTAGGAGACTCCTGCGAAGTGGACTCTGCTATTTATGTTTAAACATGAAAGATTAATCAGTCTGCTGGAAGAGACAGATACTTAGGAAATTAAGGTATAACAACAGGTAACTTGCAATGAGCTCTTACGACGTCTAAGCACTTTTCATACATCAGCTCATATAATCCACACAAAAATCCTCTGCAGTAGGTTCTGTAACTGTCTCTATTTCACAGATAAAGATAACGAGGCACACAGAAGCATTGGGGGTCTCAGCTCCAGGGTCGTTTAACTAGCGGTTGGCGATGCTGATGCTGGCGTTTGCATTTGGGCAGCTGGGCTCCTGCGCTGACGCTCTTAAACGCTGCCCTCTGCTGCCACCTGGTGCCCGAACGTGGTACGCGCCACCGTGGAGGCGTGCCCGGGCCGGCGTGGGGAGTCCAGACGCGGCTCCCTGGAGGATGCGAACTGGAAGCAGAAATTAGGAATGTTGGTCCGGAAGACATTCCAGGCACCAGCACGTGTCAAGGCAAGAAGACAACAGTTCCCGCAGCATGCGTTTGGGGAACAAGAGGAAAGTGGAATGCGACAGAAGATGAAGTGGCGAGCTCAGTGGGGGACCAGCCTAGGGGGACCTCCTGGACCTGGTAGGGGGCTGGGACTTTATTCTGGGGCTGATGGGAAGCCCCCCAAGAGTTTTTCGTCGTCACAGCAGTGCCGGGGTGGGGGCGGGGGAGATTCGCGTTTTACATATTAATAAATTCCCTACTGGCTGTGAGGAAGGGCTGATGGGGGGTCAGTCGAGGGGACGCATGCGCAGGGGAGGAGCGCGGATTCAGGGGACGTTTGGGGCACAGTTGTCAGGACGCGGTCGGTGGATGTGAGGCGGGGCGAGCTGGCCGGGTTGATGATGTGCAATGGACAAGACGCAGGAGAGGCGGGCTCGGGACACCGAGAGCAAGACCTGGGGCAGTGGTCCCTTAGCTCTCCCCGCAGCTCCGTGGCTGCGATCCTCAGCCTGGGCCACGTTGCCCCGCAGGGGGCGTCTGTCAAGCTCTGGAGACAGTTTTGGCCGTCGCCACCCGCAGGCGCCAGAGGATGCAGCTCGACGTCCCGCTGCGGTCCCCGGACAGGCCCCCCGGGGCTCGCCGCGTCGCCGTCCGGCGGGGCCGTGTCCGTCACGCAGTCTCGGCCCCTCTCGCAGCGGCTTCTTAACAGGAACAAGGCCCGAAACAGGCGTCGGGGCAGATCTCCAGGGCATCCACACAGGCCCCTGCCCACGACGGGCCGGGCCGCCTTCGTCTCAGGGTTCCACCGCATGCGACGGGTTTGGGGCTCCTGAGCGCTAAGAGCTGCCTCCTGCGGCCGCAGAGATCCCCGCCCGCCATATGCGGCCGGTGACGCTGGGGGCTGAAAGGGACCATGCTTCTCCCTTAAGCAGGCGCTGGTTTGTCCTAAGGATGAGCACAAGGCTTTCCCCCTCTGCCCAGCAGCCTTTGGGCACGGCCTCAGCTTGCATTCACCTCTCTTTGCCTCCAAAATCCCACCATTCTCTTTGGGTGAAACTAACCCATTTTCTCTAATTGATAACACCAGGCTGACAGTTGAGAATGATTTCCTTAAAAACTGTTCCTTTTTCTTTTTTTTTAAATCTATGCAGGAGCATCTGCAGGACAGACAGAACATGCCTTACAGGAAATCATAGAGTGCTCATGCGCTGCAAATCTGCCCACACTCAAATACATCATTTTCTTTGCTTGGGGCACAGCCAATGTTTAAGGAAAGCATTTGCAACTTTCGATCGCCAGTTTTAGGTAGAAAAAGCACAGGTTAAAGTCTGGACAGCAGATGCATTAGGATATGGTGGTTTTTTAAAAAAAAAAAATTAAGGAAGACACGCTGATTTAGGAAATGAAAGACAAAGCAAGACAGTGTGGGCACAGCTTGTCCATCTCACATTTGCCAGAAATAAGCTTTGTGGTTTTAGAATGCCACTTGACTCAGTTTCTTCACTGGTTTTGAAAAATAACCAAATGTTTTAGTGTTGGGGTGGTGTAGGAAACGTTGTTCAAAGGTTTTATAATGATGCGGCAAAGGGTCCATGAAACAAAATGCAGATGTTGGGCCTGAGATGATGCACATTGTTCTTATGTCAAGAAATATAAAAAATTTCCCTCCTTTCATACTCCTCCTCCAGCTTTAAGATAATAATTTCTATTATATTCAGATGTGATGGAGAAGGTTCCCAAATGATTTCATATGAACTGGAGAAATGGGAAAGGGATTTTATGGGGTCTTATCAGTTCATTATTCATTTGAGGCCTGGGCCCCAAAGCAGAGAACAGAAAGCTGCGAGGTGAGAGTCTGGTTAAACCTAAAGCCTTCAAACCTTTAGCTAATTGGGACTATCTCACTCTCAGGGCTGATCTGATACTAGACTTTCAAAAGAAAAATCTGGAGTTATAATACGCAGAATAGTCTAATTTTGTGACACTCTTTGTCTTAGTACATTCAGGCTGCTATAACAAAATGCCATAAACTGGGTAGCTTATAAACAATAGAGGTTTATTTCTCACACATCTGGAGGTCCAAGATCAAGGCACTGGCAAATTCAGTGTCTGATGACGGCTCCTTTCTCATAGATGATGTCTTTTGGTGTGTCGTCACACAGTAGAAGGGACTAGTTTGCTCTCAGGGGTCTCTTTTATCAAGACACTAATCACATTCATGAGGGTGGATTCCCCCATGACCTAATCACCCTGCTGAGGAAAAAAGATGCAGGATTTTGAGGAATATTTCACTTCTTCCGTGTTGCAAACAGGTACTGTCCTAGAGAATGTGTTTGGATATCTAATGCAGACAGAGGCATGTTTTAAAATGTGTAAATTTAATTTTCTCCAGCCCTGACATGAGTAGCAGAAGATTTGGCTCAAATGTGAACCAGCTGACTTACGTCAAACTGGACCCTGGCCTTTGGTTCCTCATTATAAAGTGAAGAATTAAGCTAGGTTATCTGTAAGTTCCTTTCCTTCTCTCCCATGCCGGAAGTTTACCTTTAAAAGTTTCTCCACTGTTTGGTGAAGGCCTTTGTGGGGCCTTTGTGGGGCCTTTGGGGTCATTCTTGAGGCCCCCCTCTTGGTAGTTTCCTCCTTGAGGTCTCCATAGTAGCAATAACACTCAACGTGCAAAGCAAACACACAGAACTGGAAAACAAAGGAAGAGAGAATTTGAAAGCTTTAGGCATCATATTTATTTGCTCCTTGGTTCATGTGACAAAAGGGAGCAGCTCACAGTGTGGAAATGAAGTTCATACTTGTCAGTCACCTGCCCAAGTGCTGTAAACCACAGTCCTTCCCAGCAGCCAAACACTGAGCCACTTGCACTGCCCACGTGCTGTGGTGCCTGTGTGTGTGGTGTGTGTGGTGTGAGCCGGGGTTGCTTTGTGTCTTAGGCTCTCACTCAGTCTGCTCATTGGGGCTCTATGAGTTCTAATGTCCTTCTTCCCAAGGGCTCTGGCAGTGTCAGGGGTGCAACTGGCTGGGGTGCATCTGTATGGTCACCCTCCCCTTCTTCCCCTACTCTCTCCTAATACCCAAGTTTCTGTTGCTGAACAATGTAATGCAGTTGAACTTTCTTTTTTGTTTCCTTATCCTTGCTTGTGGTGATTTTAACCACTTACCATGCCATTATTCTTACAAAAACAGTTCCTTCTCTGAGTATGTCTGTCATCCAATGTTAAAATAATGACGTATTTATTCTCTGCATACTTAGCTATCCTATAATCCGAAAGGAACAGGGAGAGGGGTGTTGCTAAGGGGAAGAGGATCTTGGGCTTGAATACAATCTTGCTTTGAAAGCATGGCATTTCTCAGAACTATATAGTGCAAAGTAAATAGTTTTTAATGTAATAAGTGAATAGTAGCTTTTCAGTAACAGATAACTATTATCTCTAGTTTCTCTTTTGGCCTTCTTCCTGTGTTCATGAATGCCTTTGCTTTGGAAATAATAATGAATTGCTTTACCCTTTCTCCATATTCTAACATTTTACCTTTTTCCTCCAAAGTGAAATAGGCAAAATCGAGTGTGCAGGTTAGAGGAAAGATGATCAGATCTAGTGTTGGGAAACTTGGATTAGAGTCCTGGTTCTCCACTCACTAGATCGCTCACCCTGGTGAAGTCACTCAACCGATCTGGGTCCCATCTCATTATATATGAAACATGAGAGGCTGCATGAGAGAACATCTAAAGCTTCTATTAAAATATCACTGAATTCTAAGTAGGTCACCTTTCACAGTAGATTTTTCCACACTTAAATTGACCTTAGAAAGACTGTCTTCAAATCTAGGCAAGCCATTTTTAACAGTACACTTGTCATTCCCTCTCCTAAACAATATAGAAAGAGAATAGTTTAAAATCAAAGTCCTGGTATGATCTATCAGAATTCCCATTAATCATGAAAAGGGCATTGGACACTGCCCATTGGACACTGCCCATGGCATTGGGCACAGTGTCTCTCAGTGATTTGCAATCTTACATTTCTGGAATTAGAGGCGTTTTGTATGTTCTTAACCTTTTTTATGGTCTGGTGAAGATGTACAAATGCCGTTAACACCGATTTCCAGGAAATATCGATGAAATTTTTATCTTCAGTGCTGTTGTGTTTTGCCTGCTCTCATAAAAACTGGAAAAAAATTCTCTCCCACACTTGAGAACTGATACGAAACATGATACTAACTGTAAATAAAGCTCTTTCTTGTAACGAAAGGACAAATGCTGACATTTGCTTGTTTGGGTTCAACTTTTTCTTCCTGCCTATGTGCTGACAGGTGCAGTCTCAATCCATATGATTCATTTTCTATTTGTTCTTTATTTTGCATCATTGCAAATGAGCCATTTGCTTAAAAAGAAAAAAGTACAAGAATATACCACTGTAAACTCATGGTTTCTGCCCCAAGGTTTTAGGTTGCTGGGGGTGGTTTGACCTTTAAGAACAGTCTGGTAAAAAGCAGATGGGATTCTACAATGTTTGCAGTATTATGTAATTCTTGCTTGAAGGTGTGTGTGTGTGTGTGTGTGTGTGAGTAAGTGGTAAAGTTAGAAGTGAAAAGAAGTCACCTGGTAATCAGACTCTGACTCAGAGGAAAACTAAAGCCCACATTCTCTCACCGTGTTTCAGTTTTCTCTGGATTCTTTCAGTGAAAAATCTGCAAGGAAGAGGGGAAGAAATGAAATCTTTTTTCACTAAATAGAAAAAGAGCAAGACAAGGCTGCAGAGAGGCAGTAGGAAGCAGCAGGAGGAAGAACTGGTTCTTGCATCTGACTGTGGAGAAGGTCTTAGGAGAACCAAATTAATGCATGAAAAACAGGAGAAATAACAAGATTCAGCTACAAAGATAATAATGACAGTCTTCCTTAACTGGACTCATGTTTGTGCATACACATTTTATTTATTTTAAATTTTGCACTTTTACTCTGGAACAGTTACAGACTTACAGGAACATTACAGAGATGGCAGGGAGGGTTCCCGTGTCCCCTCCTCTGGCTGCTGCTCATGGGGGCAAGTGACCTGACTGTGACACATTTACCAAAGCGGAGGGGTCACCTGGACTCACTCCTGTTAACTAAACTCCAGACCTTATTTGGATTTCACTACTTTTCTACTAACGTCCTTTCTCTGTTTGAGGATCCCTTTAGACCACATTGCGTTTAGTCACCGTGTCTCCTTAGTCCCCTCTGGTCTGTGACAGTGTCTCAGTCTTTCATGACCTTGATTGTTTTGAGAAGCCAAAGCCTTTTAATTGTTTCTATTCTATTAATTAATTATTAATTATTTAATTATTACTTTTCAAAAAGTCATTTTTTGTTTTTGTTTTGTAAGAAATGGCCCAGTGAATACCCGGCGAATGGTGGTATCCATCATTACTTGCTGTGATGTTACCTATTGGGCCAACATTGTCCCAAGATAAACATGGCAGGATATGCCTCAGAGAAGACAGCTGAGTTCTAGAGAGAACCTGTCACAAATCACTTTATTTGATCAAGGGTAATGTTACCAGGGAAGACCTGGAAGGGGGATGTTTTTCCCCAATTCAGAGTTTTGGTGATCTAGGCAAAAAAGA
Source organism: Cheirogaleus medius (assembly GCA_008086735.1). Lineage (NCBI taxonomy): Eukaryota > Metazoa > Chordata > Mammalia > Primates > Cheirogaleidae > Cheirogaleus > Cheirogaleus medius. Next base: position 63,204,310 of record VBSM01001562.1, read on the forward strand.
GGTGACAATTTCTTCAAATCCTGGGCTAAGGGACTTGGGGAGATCCAGGAATCCTTTTGCAAACTAATTGGGCTGCTGTGCATGTGTCAGGAGGGAAGTAAGTGACAGAAAAAGGTTTGCTGTCCACAGGGGATTTGTGCCACCAGGAGAAAGAGAGGTGATGGCCCGTGGGAAGAAAAAGAGGAGTTCTCCTTGCCTCAGGTGTGGGAGGCAGAAGCCTCTTCTCCCAGGGTGAGCCAGGCATGCAGGAACTTCCCAGTCACCCTTTTAGAAAACCAGCCTTATTAACAGTTTAAAGTGTACAACTCAATGTTTTTTAGTAAATTCACAGGAATGTGCAACTCCCATCACAATCTAATTTCAGAGCATTTTTGTGCCTCCCAGAAGGAATCCACGTGCATTAGCAGTCATCCCCCCCTGCCTTCCACACCTCTGGCCCATGCAACCACCAGTCTAACTTTTGTTTCTGTGAATTTGCCTGTTCTGGACATTTCGTGCAAATGGGAATCATACAATAGGTGGTCTTCTGTGCCCGACCTCTTTCACTTAGCATGAAGTTCTTGAGGTCTATCTATGTTGCATTATGTGTTGGTACTTTCTGGGTTTTTCTGCCAGTCCATATTCCATTGCATGCATACACCACACTTTATTTTTAATGACTGACCCCATGGAAAGGGAAGGAGAATACGGCAGACTTGTCACATAAATGATGGTTGTGGCCTGGGTGAAATGGAAGGGAAGATATGGCACCCTCTTTGAAAAGACTGGATTGCCACAGCGTGTAGACGTTTGAAAGCAGGAATCACATTTCCATGTATCACTCCTCTTGTGTCTGTCCGGCCCTGTCTGGTCTCCGGCTCGGCAGCCTCCTCTGCGAGGCTGACACACCTGCATTCTCACCTGTTGGCCCAGCTGTGCTCCATTTTAATGACCTATTTTCAATTTTGGGGATAGAGAGTGTATTTAAGAAATGCTACTTCACTGTTAACTAAATAGTGTTTTGATGTTCCAGAAGTAACAGATAAAAATAGATGATCTATTGTTATCAATTGTTATCTGATAAATAAAAAAAGAGGAATTCCATGATCAGATATGTTTGGAAAATGACTGATGTTCCCCTTTTGGAGACATCAAAATGAATGTGAGTATACAAATGCCTCCACAAAAACATCAGTAAAGCATTTGGTGACCTGTGCTTAGCCCAGGGCCCCTCAAGATTACATTTTGCTGTCTATGGTGACAAAATGCTTCCTATGGGCAGTACTCTAGGACTCTGTCCCTCGCCTCTGGCTTGGCCTGGCCATGTGATTTCTGGACTTTGGCCCTGATTGCTGGGGCTAAGGCCAGATCTCAGTCCTGGAGACTGCACTGTCTTATTCTTGAAGTCATTTTCATCTCACCCTAGGGACCCAATCTGCCTTGAAAACTCGGCCCAGGGATTGGGGCCTCTGTTACCTCCTGTTCTGTCTCTCTGTTGTTCTCTGCATCCTTGCACAGTTTGTGGAATAGGCTTCTTCATAGATTGCTTGTCATCTCTTGGGACACTCCAGTTTTTTTCCTGTTAAGTGTCTTGACACCATGTTCTTCTGTCCGGATGATCCATCCACAGCTGAACTAGCTCAACTCCCAACTTCTGTAGTCCCTGACCCACCATAGGTCCTGGTCTCAGTCCCCCAGTCTTCCCTGTGCCATGGTAGTTTACTGAGCCTAAGGTGTTATAGACGGTGTTATATACTCCCAGCAGTATCCCTCGGGAGTGCCTTGTGTACATTACATGCTCAAGACTCTTTGCTAAAATTGTAGCAGGGCAGCATCAATGTGCTCGTTGTTTAATCCTGTGCCATGTTGTTGCTGAAGAAGCATGAGCTTTGGAGTCGGGCAGACTCAAGTTTCCGTCTCGGCTCTGGGATTGAAACAGCTATGTGGCCTAAATACAGGATATAGATTTCTTTGAGCCTTGGTTTCCTCATCTGTATAATAAAATGGATGTTAATATATTTACCTCTCACAGTTGTTGTAAGGATTGATTTGGAATCGGTTTAGACACTTTGGCTGTTAACAAGAATCCTGTGATTCTGGTATGAATAGTTCCCAAATATCATTTTCAGAGATGGGGGAGTAAATAAAAGATACAAAAAGCCCCTAGCATGGAATGTTTGTACGTTATAAGTTAATATTTGAAAATTACTGAGTATGTAAGGCACCTCAGTGCTATATAAGTGTTTGTTCAAGAAAGAAAGTTCCCTTTCTTCTTCTTTCTAGGTAGTAAGGGTCTATGAGCCATTGGTTGAGGTTTCAAAGAGAAGAACTTAGAAAAACCACTTATATGAGGTTGCTGGCCACACCAGGAGTTGGGGGCAATGCCCCACTTTGGGTTCCACCAGGGTAACGCTGGACCCCAAAAGATAGCCAGAACTCCAAAGAGAAGGAAGAGTTGGTCACTGTGCTAGATGAGAGGTGAAGTTTCACTGTGCCTTTAAAGGAATTCCCTCACCCAAAGCAAAGAAAAACTAAGTGGATATCAAGCCCAGTTCTGATTCTCAAACCATGTAGTGATTTCCTCACACATTTACTTAGAGTAAGCACTATCTCAAGTGCTGTCTTGAAGACCCCTGCCTGTCTCACTAGAATATCCCCCTTGTCCACTCAACTTCAACCCCAGCATCATGACTTTTTCCCATATCTCGTCTCCTGTCCCTCACTTCGCTTTCCCAGATTCACATTATACGAGAGATAACCTCCAAAACCTAAGAATTGTGTTCTAACTGTGCCTGCATTTTCCCAAACATGGACTCCATGGTGGCCTCCAAAGACTGAAAGCAGTTTCTCCTTCTCATCTCTCCTGGGAGAGCTGCAGTTGGGTGGTGGAGAGGTTTGGTGGAATTGCTAGGACCTTTGGGGATGAATTGCTTCTGATTGGAAAGAAAATGACGATAGTGAGCTGCCAAACAAAGAGCCTCTGCCCTGCCTTTGGAGGGCTGCTGAACCTTATAACTAGCAGAAGCTGCTGCCAGCCTTCTGCAAGAGAGCTCGCATTGCAGATTTAATATTTTAGCAAGGGGTTAGGATCCTATTGCTGAGGCCAGGAAGTAGTCAGTTACTAGATCTCGTATCATTAAGCCAGTTGGCAAATCTTCAGTTTTGTGCTGGTTAGACGTGACCACAACTTTGGCTATTATTTACTTTTTTCTTTTGTATAAGCAAAAATATTTTCAGATTGAGTGTTACATAGTCAAGTCTGCATATCTGATCTGTATTATCTAGTTTTGTTTAGTCCTCATATTCAGGAAAATTGCTCCCATGCAATGTGGTTCCACATGCTCCTGTTTTTGTGGCTAGGCAGCTTTGGTACGTAAAATTAGAAAAATACTGGTTCAAGGAAGAAAAGAGCATGTGTGTGTATCTTGGAGTTGATGATGAAGAATGATTTGGAGAAAAAAAACTCTCTTGACTCTGCAACTAACTAGTTTTAAGACTTTGATGAAATTCTTGGGTGTTCGGTTGACTTATTTGTTGAGTCGGGTGAGTGAATTCTGAAGCCACTCACAGCACTGAAATCTTACTATGGAATCCAACATTTTGCTCTTCTCCCTCCAAACCAATTTTACCTTTCTAACTAGAAGCTCTGAATGGATAAAAATAGACTACAGGAAGAAAATGATTCTGCATTTTTTACATTTCTCAATGGGCTTGGGATTTTCTTTCAGGGAATTTTTCAAAAAAGAGAACTGATTGGCTGTGGTCCCAGCATCAGGAAACTACCTGCTCAGTCGTGCAGAATGGGAAAGGCGTGAGATAAAGGGCCTGGGAAAGGTTTGTTTATCAGTTAGATTTTCAAAGGGGAATTAATCAAGTAGCACAGAAATGCACAGTATGATTATCTGAACAAGGAAAAGGAAAGAAGGAGGGAAGTACCAAGGCTGGGAAATTACCATCCCAAGTGATAGGAATCCTATAATTCTGACCACAGGAAACAAGTAAGGCAGTTTGGAGCCCATTCTGTGTTATAGAAATGACTGGGCAGTTGAAACTCCTGTGTATGGTAGGCTCAGGGAAATGGATTGAAAGGAAGAAACACAGATTTTTTTTTCCAGAGCAAATCCAAGGATTTGCAGAAGTGCTACAAAGTAGTGATTCTTCAACTTTTTGGAGTTATGGATTCCTTGGTGGCTCTGATGAAAACTGTTGGCTGCCTCTCAAGAAAAATATACCCACATGCATAGACCCAGTATTTTATGTACAATTTCTGAAGTTTGATAAACATCTTGAAGCCCACCCATGGTAGTATCTAGGGACCCTAAAAATTTGAGGTTAATAATCTTTCAGTTTGGAAATATTATACCAAACTGAAGTAAGTGATAAATAATTATGAAGCAAGGATAGTGAGGAAAGGCTTCATGGAAGACAGAGTTACATCTAGCAACTCCATGGAAGATTGGGAAAAGTTATAGGGTAACAGATGGAAGCAAGGTCACATGGCACTGGAAATCAAAGCTAAACAGTTGAAAAAGCTTGGGTTCTGGAAGAAGGATGGTCAGTGTTGAATTTTCAATTCTGCTACAGTCTAACCATGTGAAACTTGGGCACTTACCATGATGCTTGGAATCCAGTGGTTCCCTGGTAGCCTTCATCTTTCTCCTTTGATGTCCAATATAGAAGAAACAGGTGATGGAGGAGAACCAGCATGGACTGTGGGTCTGGACTGATCTGGGTTCAAATCTCAGATCTGATACTATTATAATAGTTGGGTGACTTTGGGCAAGTTACTTGATTTTCTAAGTCTCTCATCTTTAAGAGAGGTATAGAAATATGTACCCAAAGATTGATGAACATATAAATAAAATGTTACATAGAGAACTCTCAATAATTAATAGCCTTTATTATGACAAAGGAGGCCAGCTTAACTTCAATGGAAGGTATATCTTGAGAGAAACTGGCTGATCTATGAAGGACCTAATGCTAAATTATAAGTATCACAGAGCTATTAAGCTCTGTCCATTTTTTGGTAAACTTTCTTCATTTAATATTTTTGTTTGTCTTGTTATGTGACTTCCTATTTAAGATGTTAGAATTTCTTTTGGTGGGTAATGGGTTAAGAATGGGAGTAATAGGAAAAGACTGAATTTTAGGAAATTCTTCAGATATTCAAGCAACAAGATTAATTGATTGGGCAGGGTAATTTCTGGGTTGCTAGGCTCTGCGAATGATTTGTGATGTACCTTTGTATAGGTCACTTAAGCTTTGTGGACTTTAGTTTTCTTATTTGTATTTGGGAGAGTATAACAGATAATTTCCTTTTTGTATTTGAAGAATCTATGATCCCAAGGTTCTACTATAGTCAGTATAAGGCCAAGATATTTTGTGATCTAGTTTTTGTTGAACATGACATTGAAAAAGTCACTGGTCCAAATACAAAATCCTCATAAATAAATTTCATTTTACTGTAGGATTTCTTGTAGAGGCAAGGGCAAGTTTTCCCTACAGTGCATCATTTAGCAAAAACTTTCAAACGACTCCCTTTAAACATTTTTTCCTGTCTCTAAAATTTCAAACTCATGGTTGCTGCAAAAAAAATTCTCTTTACTTCACTCTCCTTATGAAATCCCTCCATCATTACTCTTCTTTCCTATTTACTTCTTCTGTTCAGATCTATCTCCTACAAAATCATTTGCCTGTGTCAAAAATAGCCCCCTGGGGAAGTTGGACTGATCTACAACATTTTTTTCCCCCTGGGGACCAACTGACTAAAACAACAGAGGACTTTCTTGATATTATTATCCTATTAGTCTTTGATTCTGTGACTGAGCTGAAAGGGCCACTTCCGAAAACTACTGCTAATGTAGACATCGAGTTCTGAGCCGGGAGATCTGAGACCAGGACAGCCGATACAGGAGAGAAGAATATGAGTTGGAGGCAAAGTGTGAAAAACAATTAATGAGTAGTAGATATGGGCAACGAGAGCGGGAGTAATCAAAGGTGACTTCTCATATTTCATTCATCTGCTGCACATTCTTGAACCTCTAAGCACCTTCCATAAGGTGCTAAGCAGACAAGGACAGGATGATACAGGTGATCGTGTGGTGTGAAGAACAAAGCCCCTTGGGAATTCGAAGTAAAGAATGTTTCATCCAATTATGGAAATTGCCTTGGAAAAGTAGCCTTTAAATTACATCTTGAATGATAAGAAGAACATGAATATCTAACAACAATGATGGGTCAGAGTTACCCCATTAAATAAAGACACTTAGATCCGTTTGTCCATTATGCTGGTTCTTAGGTTTTCCAAAGACTTCTTGGGATGATAGAATTGTTCATCAGGAGGCATGGGTAGAGCTCCAGAGAGTGAGGACCCTCCCATCTTCTGAGAGTTTTCCCAAAGCCTGTGGACGTGTATGGTGAATGTTGTCCACTCCAGTTGCCTTCATGGTGGTGAGAATCTGATGGCCTGGCTCCAAGAAGGGTGGATTTAGGAATCCCCAGGAGAAAAACTCAATCAGTCCCTTTCCCCTCCATGCTTGGCTTTGTCTTATGTCTGAGCTGACACGTGTTCTGCATTCACTTTCGTAAGCAATGTCTTCCCACTCCCCTCATCTCCAAATCCTCATTTTGAATCACACCAACTTTCCCTCCTGCATCTCGATCATACCTTTGGCGGATTATTGGTTTTAAGAAGTTCATCTTGAATCCCTGTTTGAATTTCTCTGCGAGCATCATTCTCATGGCCCTGGAGAAGGTGATCAGATGGCTCATATGTGATCCTGCTAAGCTGTATTTAGTCACTCCTGGGAACTGGATTTGGTTCAAGTTCCAAATTGTTTACTGAGACTCAAGGCTGACACATTACTTTCTACTCCAAAGTCAAGTCTCTTCCTGTACACAGGAAATTGTAAATAGGTCACAAGAAAGGCAAGACTGAGAAGTCAACAGTCATCAAACTGCGGGAGTTGAGGCAAAGGAGGAAGCCAGTGGAATCCTTGTCAGCTCTCTAGGCCAAATGGCACACATGTCCGGGAAAATTTTGCAGGCTGGTGTCATGCACACTGTGGGTGGATTGCAAATTTTTTGGAATGATAAAATAGAAGTGGGTGTGACTTTTTTTTTTTTTTTGCATTGCACATAAGAAATGTCTACAGGTGCCAGGAGGTGATCTTACCACATCAAGGAACTTTCAAGGTTTTTTGCAGTAATATCGCTTGAGAATATTATTTATTTATTTATAACATTGTCCCCCTTTCCATTTCTAGAATATATTTTCCCCTCTTAGCCAAAGAAACCTTAGATCATGGTTATGCCTCAGAGAAGTATTGAGATAATAGTGAGGGGGAAAAAATGAACAACTTCATTTCGTCTTTTGTATAAAATGCCCCGTGTCAGTTTCCCCTATTCTACCACCTTATCTTTAATATCTTTATAATCTTCCACATTCTCTAAGGGCAGAGAGTGGTTTTTAAATCTCTTTGTTTCCCTGAGAATATTCATCAGAGTAGGTTTTCAATGGGTTGTTGGTTACTTGAATAATAAGTCTCCTTTAATAACATAAAATGTGAAGCACAGAATTTATAACCTTATTTTCTTCTTACTACTTAATTTTCTTCTCCTTATTCTTCTCTTTCCATTCCTTCTCCTCCCTCTCTCTCCTTGTCTCCCTTTCTGCTACTGGGTTCAAATCTCCTTTCTGTCACTTACTACCTCTGACTCTGGGCAAATTACTTCATATTTCTTTGTTGCAGATTCCTCACTTGTTAAATGGGATTTATAATAGTCATTATAATATATACAAAAGATAACATATAATAGTAATATTTATCTTATGCTGTTATTGTAATGATTAAACAAATTAATATACATAAAGTAATTATAAAAGTGCCTGCCATAAGTTGCTGTATAAGTACTTGCTGCTGTTATGACTTGTTCATGGCTTTATGTTCTGTCTTTCTAACTAAATCATAATCTTCTCAATCACAAGTCAGTTTCTCTTATATCTTTGTCTTGACCACATTGCTTAGTGCAGCAGAAACAGCATCAGTGATAATAGTTTGCATTTGATTTATACTTTACACCATACCAAATGCTTTCACTGAGATTGCCTTACCAATCCTCTTGAGGATTCTTAGATACATGCTTATTCCCACTTTTCAGATGTAGAAACTTAGTGGCTTGGTCAGAGCCACATGGCTAGTATGTGACCCAGGTGACACTAGAACCTAGTCCGTTTGATTCCTAGTGCAGAGCTATTTCTTCCCAGGCAATGCAACCACATGGCAGATGTTCAACAAGTGCTTGTGTGTGTGCGTGTGTTTCTCCAATGTGCTTCTTTCATATTCCATAGAGCAATTTGGCCCTGGTTACCTTGAGTGTTCATTTCTTATTGATATATTTTGGCATGATTAAAACTCCTAAAAGATGAAATTCCTCAGTCTTTCTAATGTGTTTTATTACTATAAATTATAGGAAGCAACACATTCAATTTCTCCATCCTCCTCCCTCTTCCTTCAGTGAAAGCTCTCATTAGATTTAGTTTTCCAGGTGCTCAAAATAATTCTCTGCATTACTGGACTTAGCTTCTTACTTATGTTATTTATTGTGACATTCGGCAAGGGTCAGACTTCCTTGGAGTTGGAGAGATGAAGACCCTTGTGCCTGAATGATTTTCTTAGTTGCCTTCAGGCTAAAACAAAGGCTTTTTCATTTGTGATGACCAGAATTATGTGTTCATACTACAAACTTATTCCAAATTCCCAAAATTCCATGGAAGAACTCACTAATGTCTTTTCTATTGGGGATAGAGTTTGGAAGTAAATACATACATTTTTATCAATAAGTAAAAGGACCAGCACATTTTCTGAGAGCTGGCTAAGCACATTCTACTCTCAGAAACCATTATTTGGCACAGAGATCAAGGAAGAAAAACAAAGAGTGGTAAAAGGGATGGGAAATATATCATATATTTTATGTGTACAAACTGATGGCCTATTTAAAAGGAACAAGAAAGAGCAAGTGGGAAGAGAGAAGAGGGAAGAAAGAGAGAAAACGAAGAGGAGGAAGGTGAAAAAAAATAAACTTAAATTCCCAAGGAAAAGCAGACATTATATTGAAATAAAATAAGTTGAGAATAAGAGAAGTGAATGAAGGAGATCTATATGAAGTGCTTCATGTGTGACCCAGGCTCAGTGGTGCTTTGAGTTACCTACTCTCTTTTTTCTTTGTTTGTTTTTTGTTTTTGAGATAGAGTCTCACTCTGTTGCCTGGGCTAGAGTGCCATGGCATCACCCTACCTCACAGCAACCTCAAACTCCTGGGCTCAAGCGATCCTCCTGCCTCAGCCTCCCGAGTAGCTGGGACTACGGGCATGCGCCACCATGCCCGGCTAATTTTTTCTATATATTTTTAGTTGGCCAATTAATTTCTTTCTATTTTTTAGTAGAGATGGGGTCTTGCTCTTGCTCAGGTTGGTTTCAAACTCCTGACCTTGAACGGTCCTCCCGCCTTGGCCTCCCAGAATGCTAGGATTACAGGCGTGAGCCACTGCGCCCAGACTACCTATTCTCATTATTTAATTATCTTTCTAAAAGTGATTCTAAATAAGTATTCATTAATAATAAGTAGTTTTAGGGTGGAAAAGTCTCCAATGACTTTCGTGGGGAGAAACACAGTTTCATAGAATCATATCATAGCCTTTTTGTTCCTCCAATGGTCCTGTTCATCCTTCAGCTTGGGTAAAAATTATCACCTGGATTTGACTCATTTCTGGGAGCAGGTTCCTTCTTGGAAAACTTAGTCTGCAGGACACACATGTTTGAAATGATTTGAGAGTTTCCACTTGAGAGTCTACTGAGGGAAATTAGTAGTCCTCAAAAAGGGCAAAAACATTTCAGAAGATGCTTACACTCAGTCACGCAGGGTGTATCTCATTGGTTGATCTTCATAGAAGTTTTTGGATTTGTTCTGGAGGTGCTGTATTGATTTTTATTCCAGCAGAGACCACATTTTGTTCTGACTCATCACTCACTCAAGCCCCCTTACATATAGAAAGCTTGGATCAAGGTGGTAGGACAGAGGCAAATCAATGATTTTATTCAGTAATGGTTCCAAAGCTTTGGCCTTATTAGTGTCATTCCCTGGCTAGTCACTCTATCAGTCCACCTAGTTCTGGTAACAATCGAAACGTCTTAGGAACCAAGCCAATGATTCATTTAATCTTCCTGAACTGTCACATAGCCTTCAAGCAGATGGGTGGCTCTTGGCTTGAGCTGGAAGGCATGGTGGAACATTCCAGTTGCTTATCTGACTCTGTCACTGGGTTCACTCCCAATGGGCACCTGTAAGCCCTGAAGAAATGTGCCATACATGGTAAGGTATGTGTTTGGAAGTGACAAGGTGGCTCAGGATTTGTATAACATCTACTATGAGAGGAAAGGATAAGTAAGATGATGTAACAAGGTCCAGAAGGAATGCTTGCTTAGGGCCAGACCATGGTGAAATGCAAGAAAGTGCTTATAAGCCCCCTTTTAAAACTGGATTTTTTTTTTAAAACTTCCCTAGAAATTCTTTTTTTAAAATTTCTGCATATTATGGGGGTATAAATGTTTAGGTTACATATGTTGCCCTTGCCTCCTCTCCCCCGGCCCCCTGGAGTCAGAGCTTTGAGCGTGTCCATCCCCCAGATGGTGCGCATCTCACTCATTATGTATGTATATACCCCCTCCACCTCCCCCCTCCCATCTGCCCAACGCCCAATAAGTGTTATTCCTATATGTGCACTTAGGTGTTGATCAGTGAAACCAATTTGCTGGTGAGTACGCATGGTGCTTATATTTCCGTTCTTGGAATACTTCACTTAGTCGAATGGGTTCCAGCTCTATCCCAGAAAATACAAGAGGTGCTATATCACTATCTAAAACTGGCTTGTTATAAGCTGATTAAAATCATAAAGCTGTAATACTGTAAGAGTTTACAGTCATTTTTTCGTATTGAATGGAAATGAAGCTGCTAATTGATAAGGTCTGTAAAATAATTCTTTTATATCATTGAATCATATGATATTACTTCCTGAAAAAATTCAGAGAGCAAAGGTATTTGCACACTGATCATTTTATGATGGAGATGCCTAGGCCGGGAGAACACCATAGCGTGCTCGATAACACAGCAAGTTGTAGGTTTGGTTAATTAGTCACACTTTAGCCCTCATGAGACAAATGCTCTGTGCTTCTACAACTGTCTTATGGACATATTTTTCTAATCTGATAAAGCAACTTCGCAATTAAATTCCCAAAAAGCTTACTTGCCATATAAATTGTTTCCAGTTAGCTTTCACTTATTTTATTCCGTAAATCCCAATACAAGATATAATATCTTATTGATGTTTTCCTGGCAGAGTTATGTTTTTTCTAGGGCCATCCACAAAGTTAGGAGGGCAGTGGAAATTTTGCAAGGCTTACTGTAACATTTTTTTGGAAGCCTGGCATGGGGTATTACAAGAAGTAGGGGTCCTTTTTTCTCTTCCAGTGGCAATTTTTACTGGATAGTATTAAATCTATAAATAAAAGTCACTCTTTAAAGTCATATTTCCAAGTTCAGTTTATTACATGTGCTAGGAACTGGGATTCTTTCTATATGTGGTTTTAGAAATAGTTTGTTCTTTTCTTATTATAAGCAATATGTGTTTATTGTAAAAACTTGATAAATAAAAAATGTGAAAATAAAAGGGAGAGCCTCCCACTCTCAGAGATCATTTTATTTTCATTTTGGTGATTTCCTTCTGGTCTTTTAAAAATGCATGAATTTAAATATACACAATTTCTCATAATGTGTTAATACACAATTTATAATTTTATGTCCTAATAGTCTCACTATCATTATGCCATTAGTATTTATCCCTTGCATAAAGTACTTAAAAAATTATTAAATGGCAGCATACTATTTAACCCTGTGGATATCCTACAATGATTTTAATCACTACTCTATTATTACATATTTGTGCATTTTTCAGTTTCTTTCCTATTCCAGTTGTGATGCAATGAACAGTTTTGTATGTAATTTTTGCATACATTTCTGATTAGATTCTTAATAGATACAGATTGCCTTAAATGAATGATTAGGCTTAGACTGTCCTGGAAAAACTGTGGAAACATACAACAAATAGACAGTTGAACCCTTTTTCTACAGAAGCACAGTCAACTTAAATGGACGTAAAATTGGAGTATTCACACATCACACGTTAGAGCTGGGAACAGGCCAACATGCTGGCCTTTTAGCTGATGCCATTCTTAAGGACCAAAGGGGAATTCTTGGCTCTAACCTGAAGCTGTGTGCCCAGAAGGAACATGGGCCTCACTCCTGCCTTGGCCAAGCAGCATTCCTTAGCAAATTACTCTCCGCCTCGTCAGATGATTATTTTAGCTGGCTTCTTCATGCCAACTTTGAGAAAACATGCAGGGGAATTTTCAGACTTACAATAGGGAGCTACCAAGATTTCATCACCAGAGCAATAACTCAGTTACATATTTAAAACCTTTGGTCTGTTAAATAAATATGCTCAGCACTCAGAGGCTCCTTTGGAAAGTACGGGAGTGATCGGGACTGCCCTCCCCCTTCCACTGGTTCTCTTCTTCCAGTTCTTCGATTTCCCTGGCAAAATATTTACTTTAAGAGTTCAGGGTGTGGCATATATACTTTACAGGGCATGTTCTCTTTGTGCTAGGAAAAAAGATAAAATTCACTAATGGTTAGTGAAGTAGAGGCTAGGACCAAGCACAGGAGCCAATAATGCTGAGGCATTTGTCACATTTTAGACTGATACTTATGAGAAGACGTAGTTGCTTTCATAAAGCCCTACGTAAATTCATCTGTTTTTGATCATTGTCAAATGTGCAGGGAAATAGGTCTGCCCAATCAGAGATTTCTGGAAGGTGGTTTTATAATTTCAAAAGTATTAAAAATACACATAAAATATTCAAAATTTCATTTCTTGAATTTATCTTAAGAAAGTAACTAGGAATATGTACAAAGATCCATCCATAACTGTTCTTCATGGTACTATTTATAATAGTTGAAAAATTGGAAACAACCCTAGGGAATTAAATCATGAATAACCACACAATAGAAAACTGTACAAGTATTTGAAAGGAAGGCACAGAAAGTGCATTTTTTCAGATGAACAGAAGACTGCATCCACATCCATAAACGAAAAGGACAAGTTTAAAAAACATACACTATGATCCTGTGTATGTTAAATGTGTGAATAGAACTAAGTCTTGAAATTATAAAAAATTTAACACTGTAATTCTCTAGATGGTGAGTTTATGATTAATCTTTGTGTTCCTCTTTTGACTTATTTTAGTCTTTCGATAGAGTATGTATTATGGTAATTTTTTTAAAAAGTGCAGGAGATTTAAAACTCTGTTCTTTCTGTTGTGTGCCTCATGGACTTTCTTCAAACTTCAAGAGAAGGTAAAGATTTATGCTCCACATTTAGTCTTCGTGATAAAATCTCCTTGTGAGGAAAAGACCAAATATCAACCATCACATTAAAACCATTGAAAAAATTCAGGAGCAGATGTGATTGTTGGGTCTACAAACATGGGAGCCTCATGACATCATTATCCCTGCCTCAAAGCAGCCATTCCACTCTTTCCTGAAGTCCCGCGCTTAGCCTCAGAATCCTTCTCAACACAACATTTCATAAAAGCTTGGTATCTCTTTGCCACCACAGGAAATTATCATGCTAAAATCAATTAGAAAACTGTTAAAGAGTATTTTTTACATTTTCCGTGGAATACTGTTAAAAGGAAACTCTTCTAAACCAAGAAGCATAGTGTTTCCCTTTGAGAAAAATACAATGACTGTTTCAAAATATTTAAAGAAAAAAGTAAAACCTAATTTTAGTGCAAAGAATTTTAAACTAAATGTTGCAAATAGAGAACATCAAGAATATTTCTGAGGTACAACACATCAGTCAGTGTACATGTGTTAACAGTACACCTAGAAAATCTAGGTGTCTTCTCATGGTTATACCATGCACACATACACAGACATCCAGCATGGGCAATGGATGTTTCAGTATCTTCCATAGCACTTATCTTGTTTCTTAGAGGAATTTGAATCCTATGATGTTTTGTTTAGAATATTAACTCTTCTTCAACCCATCTGTGCCTGGATTTCAAGGCACAGATCTTGGTTGAGCCAGCTGGGCTTGGGGTACTCTCAAGCGATTGAGCAAAGAAAGGCAGAGTTGGTTGGATACTACTAAAATTTGAAAAGTTCATATTTCCTAAAAGACCTGAAAATTTTTTTAAAAAATCAGTTATGTTGAAGGGATGAAGTTGTCTCAGTGGAGCCAATTTTTTTATTCCAAGGAACATTTAGTCATAGGGAATTGACTGGCTTCATTATACAAATTTTCTGAAGTGTTAAGGAAGTCTAATTGGCTTCCAACTTTATCCTGGGAAATTCCTACTAAAACCTTTGAGCCGTCATGTACTTTGTTAATTAGAATTGCTTTCACCATGATGAAAGATTCTTTGAAAGGCAGCCAAGTGCCTGACTTCCTCATGTGATAGAAGGAGTGATCTGGAATAACCAGGAATAATCTCTTTTATTTTATAGTATCTAATAATAGCAAACTTTTCGATTACAAAAATGTTGAACCTGAAAATTAAAATAAAAGAAAGATTAAGTTGCATTTTAAAGTATTTTTAAATAATGTGGCTTACTTTTACAAGTGTAAGAGAAATTTTATGTTATATTATATATCTGTAACACGTCTCCCCTGGGGTAGCATAACCTTTCCAATAAGACTTTTTGTAGTTTCTGTTTCTTGTAGATATGTCATATTTTATTTTTGGCATAGAGAAGGAATTAAGCAATGACTTTTTTATATCTTGAAAAAACTGGGATTTCAAAAAATAGTTTTGACTTATATAAACCATTTACTTCTTGAATGTTCATCATTTTTTTCCTATTCTTTTTCCTATCCAAGTAATAAACTGAGTGATGCTAGCAGTGAAGATTCCGTTACATGTGTTAATAGAAAACCATGAAACGAAGCCATTTGCCCCACTTACATTGAAGGCCAGGTTTTTGTTAGTATGTTTGATTTTTAGCTGAACTAAATATAATGTTAAAAAAATGGCTGAGTGGTCTCTAAAGTGATTTTATATTGGATTTCAAACAAATATTGGTGGTCCTTAAGATTGTATCTGGTTTCATCTGTACCTGAGCGATGATGATCAGAACTGAGTTTAGATTGGCATCTGGGGGAGACAGGAATCTCTCCATTTGGATGTGCCCTAGGCGTTATAGACATGGCATGTCTTACACAGGACTTTGGTTCTCCTCTTCCCCCGATAATCTACTGCTGCTTGAGTTCTCCCCAGCTGATTAAATTGCACCACTATTCCCTCATTTATTCAAACCAAACATTTGAGTTATTCCCAACCCTTCTTTTTTTTTTTATAGCCAATATCCAATTCATGTAAAATTACTGTTTTTAACTTTAAAATATTAATATAATACATTCCCAATCAACTACTTCTGACCATCTCCACCATGTCCACTCTAGACTAAATAAGCATCCTCACTGCTCCCCTGCTTCTCTTCTGCTCCTGTCAAAGTAGTTAGGGATCCTTTCAAAATCTGAAATCAGGGCACATTGTTCCCCTGCACACATTCGTCTAGCGATAGCTTATCTCTTCTCACTTAGAACAGTAAGCAAACTTCCCACCACGGTGCATGGGGCCGACCTAACCTGCTGCCTCCTTGGCCTCATTTCCTACCATTCCTCCCCTCACCCCATCTACTCCAGCATGCTGGCCTTCAAGCCTCCCAAGCACTTGCCTGTCTCAAGGACACTGTATTTGTTGTCCCCTCCACTTTGAATGCTCTTCCCTCAGATATCTGCGTGGCTCACTCCTTTACTTCATTCAGGTCTCCAATCAATGTCTTCTCCGTAGAGATGTTTTCCTGATCACCTTATATAAAATGGTGCCTATGGACATTCTCTTCCTAATATCCTGCTTAATTTTGCTTCATAACACTTTCACTACTTAATATTAAATTATTTATACATTAATTAATTTTTTTTCTCATCTACTACAATCTAAGTTTCATGAGGGTAGAGACTTTGTTTTACTTACCAATTTATTTTTGGTGCCCAAAACAGTCTCTAGCACAAATTAGGTGCACAATAAGTCTTTGTTAAATTAATGAGTGAATGTCTATCTTTCCTCTTCTGTAAACAGTAGAGTCCATGTAAATGAATCATCATTTGGGTGATGATAATTCATGTCCTTTATCTGTCCTCACCTTATTTTGTCCCTTGTACACATATGTGTGTGTGTGAGTGTATGCATGTACATGTTTCAAAATTCAAGACTAGGCAGAGATTTTCCACAGCAGAGAAGTGGCTTGAGCAGTTTCATAAATCAGAGTCCCATTTAGAATTCCATGTGAAAGATTAATTTCACCCCATGGTAGCACAGTGGAGAAAAAACATGTTCTAGATGTCCCAAAGAAGGTTTCCATTTCCCAATGTCAAAAACAAGGGGCAATAGTCTACCTGCTGGGCTCTCCAAAGACTTAGAAACGTTATCCGGTGGACTTGCATTAAGTTTTCATAATATTTACTATCAAGTGAAGGTGAAGACTGGCTTCCTAGTTGGTCAAAAACAGCTGAGAAGGAGATATTGAAGGATGTCGGGGAGTGATAAACCTGGTCTTGATGCTGTCCTGTGACCCTCTGGTGGAGGTAAATCCACCTTGCTGGGCACATTGGCTGCAAGGAAGGATGCCTGTGGTCTCTCTGTGGGTGTTGTGCTAAATGGAACCCTTCCACCTGCCAACTTCAAAAGTATCTCAGGTTATGTAGTGCAAGACGATATAGTGATTGGAACTTTGAAGGTAAGAGAAAACTCACAATGTTTAGCAGCCCTTTGGCTGCCAACAAATATGAACAGTTAGGCAAAATACAAAAACAAAAACAAAACACACACATTAACAAAACCATTCAGGAATTGGGCTTGAGCATAATGGCAGACTCCACAATGGGAAACCAGCTCATTTAAGGTCTATCTAGAGGAGAGAGAAGGAAGACCAGCATTGCAATGGAGGTGATTACAGATCTAGCTCTCCTTTTTCTGGATAAACCCACCACTGACTTAGATGCCAGCACATCAAATACAATTCTTCTACTCCTGAAGAGGATGTCAAATCATGGAAGGCCTATCTTCTTCTCCATGTCTTAGTTTTGTTAGGTCATCTTCAAACTTTTCAATAGCCTCACCTTGCTGGCTTCTGGGAGGGTGGTGTTTCACAGTCCCGTACAGGAAAATTCGACATATTCTGCATCTGCTAGTTACCAGTGTGAGTTCCATAACAAGCCTGCTGATTTCTTCCTGGGTATCATTAATAGAGAGTCCTCTGCTGTGACCCCTAAACAGAAACCGAGGAGGTGAGAAACCTGGGGAAATTGAAGAGCCACCCAGTCAGGATAAACAATGCAGTGCCTATTGTGGAACGGCATCATATTTCTTTGGAAGGCTGATATCTGACCTACTCCCTGTAAGAATTTTACAAAGTATCATATGATGAGTGCATCATCTTTAATGTTGGGCCTGAAGCCAAAGGTGGAAGTCTGCTTTCTCCTGATGCCCTCCCTTATGGGGCTCTGGCTGCAGGTCAGGGGGTCAGCCCTGTGGCTTCTCTTCTCTTGACCATCTCTTCTGTGATGATGACCATATTTTTAGGCCTCTCTGTGGATGTCAGAACCATTAGGCTTTGGCTTTCATGGGACTGTATGTAAATATTCCTCAATACAGCTACACAGCCTTGCAGCATAATGACTTTATGGACCAAAGATTTTGTCCTGGGATAAATGGGACAAACACACACACACACACACACACACACCAAGTCCTGTGGATATGCAGTGTGTTCTGGAGAAGACTATTTACAAAACCAAAGAATTGAGTTGTCCTCCTTGGGTATGTGGAGGAATCATCTGGCCTTAGCATACATGATGGTTATTTTCTTAATTGCCTACCTAAAATTATTGTTTCTAAAATAGCTTCCTTAAGCAGTTTGTAGCAGGTATCTCTGGAAACCCATGTCACCTTCTTTCGCCCCCTTTCCATCCCTGAAATTCGGCGCTAGCTATCTATAGTGGACAATTCCACGCAAGCTTAGATTGCGTCACACTGAGAATGACATACTTGCATGCTCTGCTCATCTTTCTGCTCTGGAGAATGTTGGGCCACTTCCCACTCGCCCAAGCACAGCTTAAAGCTAGAGGGGATTAATGTCCCTGGGGATAGTCTTCAACTAATGAGGGATGTAAGCCAGCTGATACATGCTGTGTGTCTCACCCTTTGGGTGGATAATTCTGGAAGATAACTGTTTGTTTCTCAGGCGGTGCCAGTGGAATCAATTTCCCATTGCTCATGGAATGACCTTTAAGACTATTCCTCCCTCCACTTCCCTGCCTCATTCCTGGCTCCTGAGATTATGTCATGAATAAACTATCTACATTTGAGGCTCTGCTTTCAGAGGAACCAAACTAAGATGCTAAGAAACAAGATGCTTGATTTAGTAGTTTTAGGAGAATCCATACTGTTGCTATCCTCCATCAAAGTTGTGGTTTATAATTATAATTATTTTTTTAGTGAATCTTTATAATACCTCAGTATATGATTAAGCCCATATGGAAGCTACAGCTTATATTTCTATCTGAAAGACATTAAAGAGTAGGCTGCTGATATGTAATGTAATCCATTTGATAATTAGACAATAAACTCTTGAGGAGGAAACGAGGAAGAATATATTGACCTAGGGAGGAGGCCTGGTTTCTGGTTCAACTCAGTCCTCATGGTTTGATGCTGGCTACGTTTCTCTGGCTTCAGTGTCCTCATCTTTAAAATTAAGATATTGATCTAAATGGTTTCCAGGCTTTTCTATTTTAGGAATGGTAAGGACAATACAATGCATTAATGATGGGTTAGAAAAATAACCAAGAAATGTGTTGGGGAATTTTGGAATAAATGATATATGGAAACAGCCATGATAATAGGCCAGAGATACCCTGTTTCTACATTTATTAAAGTAATAGAAAAAATAATCCTGTGAGAATAATAACAATGTGCTAGTTTATGTCAACTCTCACCCAAGGCTTTTAAAAATTATAATTAAAGACACTCATTGAGCCTTTGTCTCCAGTGTGTAATGGATGGATATTTGAAATTTGAAGGCGGTTTTAAAAATATGTTTATTATACAGAATCCTTATTGAATTAAAATTTTTTAAAAATTATAATTCTATATAAACATAGTTTTATTGAAGAAACTGGAGAATTTTTCATAGTTAATGATGGAGTTCATGTTTCTGATATAATCTCAGGTACAAGACCTTATATATTCCAAAGATTTTAACCTTGTTGGTTTCTGTGTCCTGATACTCTCCGAGACGTTTACTTTAAGTTTTTCTAGTGTGTGAGTTTACAGATTTGTTGCCTCTGAATTTGCCCAGGCCAAACTGATGACAACTCCTCACTAATGGCTTGAAAATCATTGAATTTAAACTCGCACAGGATGTAGTATATAACTTCACTTCCTTTCATACGTTTTCACCACCAGGACAATAAGTTATGTTACCTCAGCATAGCATCTGATAGCATCGTCTTCTTCCCGATGCACGGGAAAATTCTTTTCCCCACCTGACACTGAGGGCAGAAAGTAACTTTCAAATACCTCTGGTAGGGATTTAAAGAGGTATTCTAGCCATAGGACATCTTTTTTTCTAGGACTGCTTACAGCACCCACATTTCTTCTCTGAAATACACCTGGGTCCTATCATGATGTGATTTTTAACCGTCTCATGTACATACACACAGGTATGAATGTTGCTGCTGGAAGTAGGTATAAGGTCTTTAAACAAATAATGATGTGTGTCAAGAAAATTACATTTGAGATTCTGAACAAGAGAAACCCTTGAGTATTTTCACAAAAGTATGTATTTGACATGAATGAAAGAGAACATACATATGTCCCAAAGTGTGAATGATGAAAGATACACACAAAGGTACATGCTCATCAAAAAATTGTTTTGTGATAGCAAAAACTGGAAACACTTTAATTGAATAAACTATAGTTTCTCTAAACAAGAGAATACTGCATAATCATTAATAATCACTTTCTAGAAGAGGGGTTGGAAAACGTTTTTGGTAAAAGACTATATATTAATAGTAAATATTTTAGACATTTTAGGCCACATGGTCTGTTGCAAGTATTCTGTTTTATCATTGTTGTGCTGAAGTGGCCACAGACAACATGTGACAAGAGAGTGTGGTTGTGTTCCAATAAAAATGCATTTGGCTTGTGGGTTGGCTGTAGTTTGTGGACCCCTGATTTAAAGAATATTCAATGTGTGATAAAATGCTCACAAAGTATTGTTAATAAACAACAGATATACAGTTTTTTTAAAAGAAGCTATATCTTTGAAAATAATTAATTAGCAATGCAACAAAGTGTTAATTGAAATTCTTTTGAGACAGTGGTTCTCAATTCTGTCCTCTATGGGACACTTGACAACGTCTGGAGACATTTTTGTTTGTCACTGCTAGGGGTGAGGGAGGCAGTGGTTGCTGTTGCCATCTAGAGAATAGACCAGGAGTGCTGCTAAGCATCCTATACTCACATGGTACAGCTCTGACAACAAAGAATTATCCAGAACAAAATGTTAACAGTGCCAAGGTTGAGAAGTCCTGGAGTGGGGTGGGATTGGTGGACATTTTTTTCTTATTCTTTTTTTGTTGTTGTTTTGTATTTTCTACAGCAAATGTGTATCTCTCTACTAATTGGAAAATATGTGTATATAAAAAATAACAGTTTACATATGAGTGATTTCACTCCTAAAGGAGAGAAAGTATTAACACACTAGGACTAATGTGACAAAGGAGGGAGAGATGATAAAACAATCACATTGGCAAAAGGCTGCATTTTCAGAGACAGAAAACACGTGAATATTGTTCAGTGTCATCATTATTTTAGAGATAAAAAATATGAAAACCATTAACATATGCACAATTCTGTGAGGTCGCAATGTGTTTCAGCGTTGGTGTTAAGTATTTACCTTTAAGACATAAACTATAGTGTATACTATTCTAGCCGCGTTTGTTTTGTTTCAAAGCAGACAGGGAAAGATTCCAGAAGATACTGGAACACTATTTTTGCAGGACACCTCTTGAAGCTGAAGTCAGTTGTTTTAAGATGAATGAAAGGAAATATTGTTTATATGGTTAAGAGTAAGCATAAGGAATGTGTTAAGTCTGAGACTTAAAAGGAAGGGGGGAAGGGAGGAAGAGAAGAATAAGATTTGTTGAAAACCTACTATGTGCTGTAAGATGTTTTATTATCCCCATTTATGAGAAAAGGATCTGAGACTCAGTTTAAATTACTTGTTCAATAAATAGCAATCTTTATTACATTAGGTTTGAAATAATTTTTTATGTTAACCTTCTTATTAGTACATTCACTATTGACTGACAAAAAAAAGAAAAGAAAGGAAAAAGAAAAAAGAGCAACTGAAGGTTGCATTTTAGAAAGTTTTAAAGTAACAAATCTATCAAAATAAGCACAGGGAAATACAATTTAAGTCAATATAAAAATACTAAAAATATCTGTCCTTTTTATGGCTCCTAAAGGGAGAAGAAAAGAGACATGTGACTAAGATATGAGAGCGAGGGAGGAGAAGAGGAGAGATGACAGAAATGGAGGAAGGAGGAGAAATGAACATAGATTACAAGCTACCAAGAGTAGTAATAGATTTAAAAAAAGGATCTGGGGTGGGTGAGTGTTAGACCTACGTAGATGGAAAGTTCCTTTTGTTATTGTTGTTATCAGCTTTATTAAATATAATTGACATACCATAAAATTCACCCTTTAACTTACACAATTCAATGTGTTTCAGTGTATTCATAGGGTTGTGCAACCATCACCAATATCTATTTTTAGATTAAAAAAGGAAGCTACATACCTATTAACAGTCACTCCCATCCCCCTTTCTTCCTTGAACAATCACTATTCTACTTCTCCTCTATAGATTTGCCAATTCTAAACATTTCATATAAATAGAATCATACAATATATGTCTTCTTGTGCTTGTTATTTTTTTT
>VBSM01001562.1:63226551-63310171 GCA_008086735.1 Cheirogaleus medius
TACTTTTTACCACTGAATAATATTCCATTGTACAAATTTGCCATATTTTATTTATCTGTTCATCAGTTGGAAACATGTGGGTTGTTTCTACTTTTTCATTATTATCAATAATGCTGCTATAAACATTCATGTGTAAGTTTTTGTGTGGACATGTATTTTCATTTCTCTTGGGTATATAGCTGGGAGTAGAATTGCTGCCTAATATGGTATGCCTAATATCTATGATTAACCATTAGAAAAATTGTTAAACTGTTTTCCAAAGTGACCGCACCATTTTTCATTCTCATCAACAATGTATGAAGATTCCAATTTCTCTACATCATTGCCAACACTTATTATTTGTCTTTTTGATTATAGCCATCCTAGTGGGTGTGAAGTGGTATGTCATGGTGGTTTTGATTTGTATTTACCTAATGACTAAAGATGTTGAGCATCTTTTCATGTGTTTGATGGACATTTGCATATATTCTTTGAAGGAATGTCTATTTAGCTATTTTGTTCATTTTTAATTGGGTTATTTATCTTATTATTGAGTTGTAAGAGTTCTTTTTATATTCTGGATACAAGAGAAGTCCCTTATCAGATATGTAATTTGCAAGTATTTTCTTCCTTCTTATGGGTTGGCTTTTCACATTCTTTATAATATCCTCTGAAATACAAAAGTATCTATTTTGATATAGTCTAGTTTACTTATTTTTTATTTTGTTGCTTGAGCATTTGGTGTATCTAAAAATTCATTGCCCCACCCAAGGTCATGATGATTGATTCCCATGTTTTCCTTTAATAGTTTCATAGTTTTAACTCTTATATTTAGGTCAATGATCCATTTTGAATTAATTTTTGTATATGGTGTGAGGTAAGGGTCTAACTTCATTCTCTTGCATGCAAATATACAGTGATTCCAACATCAGTTTTTGCAAATGTTCTCGCCCCCTTTGAATGGTCTTGCCAGTCTAATAAAATTAAGTTAACCATAGACATGGGGATTTATTTCTCAATCAATTATGTCAATAATCTATAAGTCTACACTTATTCCTGTACCGCATGTCTTGATTAGTGTAGTTTTATAGTCAGTTTTGAAATCAAATCCTCCAACTTTATTCTTCCTTTTCAAGATTGTTTTGGCTATTCAGGGTCCCTTGCTATTCCATATGAATTTGAGCATTGGCTTTTCCATTTCTGCAAAGAAGCTGGCTGGGATTCTACTAGGAATTATGTTGAATAGAAGTGGTGAAAGCAGACATCCTTGTCTTGTTCTTGATCTCAGGGGGAACACATTAAGTCTTTCAACATTTAGTATGATATTACCTGTGAGGTGTTCTTAGATAATATTTATCCAGTTGAGGAAGTTCTGTATTATTCCTAGTTTGTTGAGTGTTTTAATCATGAGAAGGTGTTGGATTTTGTCAATTGCTTTTCATATGGTTTTTGATTTTTAATCTATTAATATGTTGTATTATATCTCCTAGAATAAATCCCAGTGGTTATGGTGTATGATCCTTTTTATATGCTGTCAGATGCAGTTTGCTAGCACTTTATTGATGATTTTTGTGTTTGTATTTATAAGGGATATTGGTCTATAGTTTTCTTTTCATGTGATATCTTTATTGTATTTTGGTATCAGTATAATGCTTTCCTTATAGAATGAGTTGAACAGGTGTGAAGGATTGGTATTAATTCTTCTTTGAATATTTGGTAGAATTTACCAGTGAAGTGATCTAGTGCTAGGATTTTGTTTATGTAAATTTTTTTAGTTCCCTATTTGATATCTTTACATGTTATAGATGTATTTAAATTTTCTATTTTCTTCTTGAATCAGGGTTAATAATTGTGCCTTTTATCTATGTCATCTAATTTATTGGCATATAGATGTTAGTATAAGTTTTGGTGTGTTGCATTTTTGTTTTCATTCATCTCAAAGTTTTTCCTACTTTCCTTAGTGATTTTTTTTCTTTGACACATTGGTTATTTAGGAGTGTGTTGTTTAATTTCCACATATTTGTGCATTTCCCAAATTCCCTTCTGTTATTTATTTCTGATTTAATTTCATTGTAGTTTAAAAATATACTTTATCTGATTTCAATCCTTTCAAATTTATTGAGACTTGTTCTATGGCCTAGCATATGATTTATCCTGGAGATTGCTGCGTTTGCACTTGAGAATGCCTATTCTGTTGTTGTTAGGTGGAATATTCTACAGATGTCTTATTAAGTCTAGTTGGCTCATAATGTTATTCAAGTCTCCTGTTTCTTGTGAATCTTATGTCTAGCTTTTCTATTAATATTAGTTATTGAAAGTATGGTATTAAAATTTTCAATTTCCATTGTTGAATTTTATATTCCTGTCTTCATTTCTGTCAGTTTTTGCTTTATATATTTTGGGGAGCTGTTGTTAGGTGTATATATGGTTATAATTTTTATATCTTCCTAATAGATTGTTCCTTTATAATTATAAAAATCCCTCTATCTCTAATAACTTTTTTTGTTTTAAAATTTATTTTGTCTGATATAGACATTGAAACTTCAGTTCTCTTTTGTTTACCATTTGGTGTATCTTTTTTGATCTTTCTGCTTTTTACTTCTTTGGGTCTAATGAACAGTTTTTATTATACCACCTTAGGTTAGGGATTTACATTACATTATTATCATTATTACCATTATTTGGCATTTGTTTTGCTGATTAACTACCATTGATAGGTTTTTTCTTCAACCCCTCTAGAGGCTCTGTATTGAGTTATGTAAGTACATCATCATGAAGAATTACAGGCAGGTTGGGATTATTTTCTGGGCTGCAATATTGCTGACAGCCATGTAAATGTATAAGATCTTAGATGAGTTGGCATCAAATCAAGGTGAAGCTGAAGCTTGAGTCATACTTAAGAGTTGATATTTTTCACTATAACTGGGCACACTACTATAGCATTGTTATATTCCCTGCTCTGAATGCTAGTCTAGAAATTCAGGGTCTTTGTGGCAGGTGAATATCAACCACACAATTGTAAATGTGTGCTTGAGCATGCCTGGCATCTGTCCTCATCCTTCCCCTCCCTGACTGGCTCTGGAAAGCAAATAGTGGGTAATGATAGCAGTGCTGGAATGTTCCTGTGTGGGGCTGACCTTTGTGTCACTGTTAATGCTCTATTTTCAGAGACAAAAGAGATTAAATTAAAATTGGACAGAATCCTTTTCTGGATCACAGGGCTGAGCTGCTTTTCCTCTTTGCAAATCCGAAGGATTTAACAGGATTCTTCCGTTCTCAATGCCCCCGCCCCTGCCTTGACCTTCACACCTTCCCAACATCAGGGAAAGGCAGGAAGTTTTCCTTGTGGGTTTTATTTGTGATGACATGATGGGGCAGGTTGATCAATGGGGAAAACCCCATGTGAGAACACGCCTTCCCAATTTTGCTATAAGTAGAGCCATCCTAGGCTGCTATATAACAGCAGCACTCCCAAAGCACTGGGTACCCAACACTGAGCAGATCTACTCTTCGAGCTGAGCTGAAAATGATGTGCAGTAGCAAGAGTTTGCTCCTGGCTGCTTTGATGACCGTGCTGCTGCTCCACCTCTGCAGTAAATCAGATGGTAAGCGTTGTTCTTTCTGCCACCACAGGAGGAGGAACAATTTTCATTTCCTCTAAATCTTGAGCTCAACTGGGGGTCTGTAAAGGATGGAAGCCTGTAAGAAAGTACACAAGAGGGAGTGATGGGAGTTGTCAGCTCATTGGTGAGTGGAGGAGAGAAAGGTTAATCCTGCCAATCAGGCTTACCTCTGCGGTCAGTGCTAGCAGCTTTGGGGAGTGCTGGGCTCTTAGAGACCCTTGAACTTCGGGATAAAGCCAAAACGCTGTTTCTGGGCATGATGTAAATTGTGTAACATTACCAATAAATGGGGTCATTCTGAAATGTAGAGGATAGTCCCACTTCTCCAACTTTCTTAACCTCCCAACTAATTAGTTTTAGTAAAGTTTGGCACCTGAGCTCATGGTCCTCACAAGATCTTGGGGACGTTGCTTGCCAACTTTGAGATAATATTAATCCCTTGCTTTACAGCAGGTTGTAATTTAACTCGGGGGAATGTGCAAACATTGTGTTGTTACTGAAGAGTACGTTACTTTTAGCAACAGGTGCATTCCTGAAAATGCACGTGTCGAACTTTTACGAACAAAATTAAACATTCCCTTTAACTAATACTACAATTTCAAAGTGCTTTAGTTCTTATAAGTGGCATTTTTCCTTTGTAACTCCACTTGTCAATACTCAGTAGTAGACAGATAATGAATTAAAATCTGCCAATTTATTCATTTTCTGAATCGGAGGGTTTTCTGTAAGAGTTTCTTCAAGTGGTGAGGGAGAGGTGCCCATATTCTTGAGCGATTTTAGTGAACTGGAATGAAATATTGTCAATTTGTGTTTCCTACCAAAGATATTTCACTTATGAGAAGTCACGTGTTTATGAACTGTTATTGAATCAAAACTTCCCAGCGCACAAACTATTTTTTTAAGAGAACTGGAAACTATGTTGAAATGGATCTCAAAGACCTCATACAGGTTTCAAAGACATTGAAACTCTTCCACTAAGTACTTTATTTACCATGTAGGTTAAATTTACTAGATTTTTCACAACTCCTGGTAGTTTTGTAATAGCAATAACAGGATAAGTTCATTCATATGGACTCAATACCTTTCATTTCTCTTTTAGCAGCAAGCAACTTTGACTGCTGCCTTGGATATACAGAACATGTCCTTCATCCTAAATTTATTGTGGGCTTCACACAGCAGCTCGCCAACGAAGCTTGTGACATCAATGCTATCATGTAAGTTATTAATTGATTTTAATTCAATTGTATCATGAATGCATGGGAATTTCAGGTATAAAAATGTTTTGCTTTTTGGAGTTTCATTAAGAAATAACTGATGCGGCAAAGAGAGCTTTGTTTTAGTAATACTTATTTACTTCAAAGTTCACTTTAAATAGGACTGGGACAATGCAAAAACTTAGTTATTTTTGTAAAAAGGAAAGTAACATGGGGCAAAAACCACTTTCTAAGATAAAGTTATAGGGTATTAAAATGCTATCTCAGGAACACATGGAAGACATATATTTTAAAACGAGCATCTTCTACAGAAAATTGTTGGGGCTGACAGTAAAATCTCAGACTAATTTGTACTATCACATATAATATTCTTGATTCATATAGGATATTATATTTTGGAATTATATAAGTTATTGGTTAGATGCATACATATTTCACGTGACCACCAGCAGCAAAACTGTATGACAATTCTGGGACTTCATCCTCCTGCTATTGTACAACCATTGTTATACTGCAGAGAAAGTCAGGAAGAATCACTTTCATTTTGTATTAAGCTTTATCAGAAGTATTTTTTTTTTTGCATTTTATTTCCCCTCTTTAGCTGAAATGTTTAGCATGTAGAGCAATCAACTAGAATATAAAATTTCCATTGCATGTTCTGTGAAAAAAAACATTTAAAAGTTCATTAAACACAAATCAAATTTTATGATTTTTCAGCTTTTACACAAAGAAAAGATTAGCTGTGTGTGCAGATCCAAAGAAGATTTGGGTGAAACAAGCTGTGCGTATCCTCAGGTATGGAACACTGGCGATCAATTAACGTCTCTCCAAATGTTTGAGGAAAGAGGAATGTGCAAAGTGGTGGACCATAAGTTTGCTAGGTTTTTTTTGTTTTGTTTTGTTTTGTATTTTGTCTAAATGTTGTGGAATTTTTAAATGGGAAATTTGAATTGGACCATGAAAATAAAAAAATGAATATTTTTCTATTTATAGATCATCATCGTTATTATTTTAATTTAGCGATTTTTCACATCAAGTATTAGATTTCCCTACACATTACATAGTCCTTAGCTGCTTGATTCTTATTGCAAAGATGCCTCCTATTTGCATAATTTAAAGACTACCTGATGTTTGGTTGTTTGTCAAAAACTAAAAAATAAACATTAGTTAAAAAGAGGCCAGTGGTTCTGATTACATTGATGATAAGAGAGAGTAACATTTTATAAATGAACAGAAAACACCTAACACCGGTGTGCCATAAACACTGAACTTGGAAATACAAGATAAGTGTTCACATCCTGTCCCTGTCATTAACTAGCTGAGTTATGCTGGGCAAGGCCCATCCTCTGTAAACCTCAATTTCCTCATATGGAGTGAGCTGCTTGGCCTCTGGAGATGAGATTAAGGACATGTGAAGCAACCTTTAGGTACCAAAGCCATTCCCACCATCCAGTCACTTTCTCTCTGCTTACACTGTCCTTCTTTTTTACTTTTACAGCCAAAGAGTCAAGAGGATGTAAAAACTCACGCTCTTCTGGAATGGAATTGGACACAGCCCAAGAAGAAGAAGAACCTAGCTGGGTTCAGAGGTTTCATTTGCACACTGTTGAGGGTTTAGAACTTCTCCGATTTGTGCCTCATTGGACTTGTCCAATTAATGAAGTTGATTCATATTGCATCATAGTTTGCTTTGTTTAAGCATCCACTTTAAGTCAAACTCTATTTTATGTTAAATTATTTATAGCTGTACGTTTTCTGTGTTTAGCTATTTAATACGAATTTCCTATAAGCTATTTGGTTTAATGCAAGGTATAGAATTATGTTTGGGGGGATAAGATCATATGGGCTTTCTTTGCAAGCAACAGCTATTTTTTTTAAAAGAACTATTTAACATTCTTCTGTTTATATAGTTTTGTCTCTTACATTGTTGTAATTATCTTATAAAAGAGAAAAATGATGATGAAACAAATATCAAAAATAAAAGAAAGAACCAAAATGTTGTTTGTTGATTGAGTTATATATCATTTATTGTGATGTGTATTGAAAACATTTAAAGGCACAGAAAATATAAAAATTTTCTGAAAAATTGCATTCTCCATTTACTTCTTTCTGTCTGTTCCCGCTATCTCTGTCCCTCATGGTCCTGAACTTGACTCTATCTGAAGTATAATGGAAAGGTTAGGGGTTTTTTGTGTGTGTTTATTTATTTATTTATTTTTCCTTTTATTTATTTTCTTTCTTTCTTTTTTTTAATTTTTGTTCCACCAAGATAACGGACAGGATGAAATTTTGCGTGTGTTTAAAGTCATCTAAACCAAAAATTAAAAAAAATATATATATCCTATATCTGAGATCTATAGCCCAGTGATTATTGCTAAAAAAACTTTTTCTAAAAGTGTGCCAATATACTTTGTCACTACAGGGACACAGTAAGCATTTAGAAAATACCTTGAGAAATCACTTCGTCCACCACTGTCATCACCAGGGTCCCAGGGACAGTAATCTGAGCATAGGGACATTTCTCTACTTTAAAGTCCTCCTGAGTCATCTTTAAGCAGTTTCCAAAAGGAAAATGACTACTCAAAGGGTTCTTAGAAATTGACAACTTCACTCTAACCAGAGGGGAGACCTCAGACGTGTGAAATCTAGCAAGAATCCAGCAGCAGGATGAAAAAACCTGAACCAACGGAGTTACTGTCACAGCATTCATGTGACAGTTCCCAGAGTGGCTCAGTCCAGCACTCCAGACAGTCTGCCTCGGATTCTGAAGGACATGAAGGGTCTCTGGAGGTGGGCACCCTGATGATAAGATGCAAAGTTCAGACACATAAATCCAAAAAACTGGGCAGCGATGGGTCATTAATGTAGAGCCAAAAAAGAGTGAGAGGCTCAACATGCCCTGAAAGCATCTCTGTGCCCAGAAATAGTAACATTGAGTCATCAGGGAAAGTATGCTCAACATCCTGTGCATTGATTCATCAAACATAGGTTAAGTTACCTAATATGTGTCAGGCACAGTGCCAAGTGCTAGACAGATAAAGTGATGTAACACTTGGTCACTTGCTCCTAGATAATTAGGGCTGAGTGATGCTGCAAGAGGGAGGAATGACAGGTACACCAGCGATGACAACACATGGCGGTAAGAACTTTAAAAAAAGAAACTCATGGGGTGCTATCTGGCATCATTAGTGAGGGCTTGCAGAAGAAATAATACCTAGTTGATTCATTTTAACTAGCCAATGTTTGGTCCTCTTGACCTAAGAAGATGGCCGTTTCTTAAGGTCGAGCCCAATACTTGAGGTACGAAGGACCAGGAGGAGGTGGCCAGTTGGAAAAGGGGCAGCAGGGAGTGTTGGGAAATACCTGGGGGCAAGCTTAGTTGTCACAATGTCTGAGGGTGGCGTACTGCAGGCATCCAGTGGGCAGGAGGCAGGGATGCCAAACCTACTGGAACGCACAGGATAGGTCCGCACAGTGAATTGTCCCACTCAGACTGCCGATCACGCCACCACTGAGCAACACCGGGTGAAGTGGAAAGTATGCAAGGGGTGGGGGTGGGGGTGGAGTAGCTGCAGATTAAGGAACACTGTTACCTCAACTAAGTGTAGTGGTCTGAGCTTGACCATGGGAGCACTGGGGAACCGCTGCAAGGGTCAAAGCAGGCGTGGTCTCCGCGTGGCAGAGGAAGGGGAGGTGAGGCAGATGGAACGCAGAAATACCAGAGACACTTGCAATGAGTAAGGTGAGAAAGGGTGACACCTCAGCTAGAGTCATGGCAAAAGGAAAGGTGTGGAAGAGCTGGGGGTGTGAAGCCTGAGAGTCATCCTGGACACCCCTCCTGGCCACCTCCACCAGTCACTCTTTCTTGGAACAGCACAACCAAAGACAGGCATCGTCAGGGACAGCAGATTTGGCCGACTGCTGAAAGGCCCCACTGGGTAAGCCTTGTACAGTGAGAAAAGGAGCAAATTTTGTTAGCACTCTGAAGGTGCCTGAGTCTTTTAAGGCCAGGACTACTAATAACTATTAAGTGGGTTTCTGGAGACTGAACTCTCCAGGCCAAAATGCCAATTTATTAATCTGCATTGAATGCATGCAAGTGTCAAACACGTGGGCATAAGTGCATGGGTAGGTTAGGTGAGTAAGCCACCTGAGGACTTCAGTTGGAATCGCAAAGCTGGTTTGTTTAGCCTGGGATCAGAGTGCTGGGCCTCAGCTATGTAATTTGAATAGTTAATGCACTAGTTTCATGGACTAACCATGTTCTTGGATTAGGGATGTCACTCCCAATTCACAGACATTTTAGAAAGTGTATATCTTTATATTTCATTTTTAATTGAGGTATGATTTACATGCAGTAAAATACACAAATCTTAAGTGTACAGCTTGGTGAATTTTTGTATATGTGCATACCTGTGTAACAACCCCGCTGCCTTCAAGATATTAAATGTTTTTAACACCCCTGAGAAAGGCTCCTCAGTGCCCCCTTTCATCTGTACAAGCCAAGGGTAACGGGTGTTCTGACCTGTTTCACAGTAGATTAGGTTGCCTCTTCATCATTTTTCATATTTGGAACAGTACAGAGTGTATGCTTTAGTATCTGACTCCTTTTACTAGAATCTTCCATCCTTTTAACTTATTTTTAACTGCATGAGTAATTCATGAACTCATTCTCTTTCTTAGATTCAGCAAGAGTGATGCAGTGAAGGTCTCCTTGAAACTTCCTTCAAGCCCCTTGACTCTCTGGGGCACAGGCCGCCTTTGTGCTCTTAGGCTAAGTAGCCCTTTCTGTCTGTATTTCTTCCTGAAAACACAGCTATCCACCACTCATTCATTATCAGAGCCTAGCCCTGTTCCCTGGAATTACTCTCTGATCATATGAATGTTTCTGATGTTTTTGGTTATATATTTTTTCCAAAAGTCTCTCGTGTAAGATTGCCATAGCCATAGCCATAGCCATAGCCTCTACATGTGGCTCTAACTCTGTATTCTCAGTGTGGTCTCCAAATTCTTCAGGGCCTCCTCTGTGCTCTCCATTAGTGTCAGTTGTCCTTAGGGGGGCAAATAAGAGAAGGATGGAATAATGTCTTGACTCTGGCAATCTGTAGGTCATGGGCCATTTTAGGAGCATTCAGTGAAATAATAGCAGAGAAAATCCCGATGACAGCGAGTTGGAGTTGGAGAATGGATGGTGGCAAGTAGCTTGGCATTGAAAGTAAGTGGAAATAAAAGTGGAGGGGGAGTTTGTTTCTTTTTTTCCCCTGTCTTTCTTTTTCTTAGATAGAAAAGTATCACAAAAGCAGAGAGAGAGAGAGAGAGCGAGAGAGATTAGAGACTGGAGATATTACAGAGAGTTGAAGATTCTGAAAGAGTGATAAATGGTGGCTCAACTTCCCTCAAGAAGTGGGAGAAGTGGTTTCCAGAACACAAGTCAATTGAGGTGTCTCTTCCTTTGGAATAAGATACGCCAAATGGGAGAGGATGGAGAAAATTTTACAACTGGGGGTGGAGGAAGTTGATGGAGACTCTGGTGGTCTGGCTTGTCTTGCTGAAAGATTCGCCATCTTTTGAGAGTGATGCATGAATGGGCAGGGCTGGGACTTTCAGACGGAAGGAGAAGCTTTGGAATAGTCAGTGAAGGACATGGGAACACTGAGGTTGGAGATAAATGAGCTCCTGTGGCTCGCAGTGTGTGAGCCACGTGGCCTGCTGCAGTGGGTGTAAGACTAGAACAGCACTGAGTGAGGCTCGTTCGGGCTCAGGCTTTGCATCTAGCTGCGGTGTGAGGACAACAAGGCAAGAGAGTCAGCGATGGGGGTCAGAGAGGGATTGAGGTGCTGAACCATGGGGTCTACACCAGAGACAGGAGATGAAGCCCAGAGGTGTCTGAGATACTGGAAGAAAATGGAAAGGACCTCGGATAAAAGGCCTTGATGTGGTCAAAGAGCAGGGGTGTGGGTGGCCGGAGGGGCTGGAGCAGCTCCAGGAGCCAAGGTCCAGGGGTGTGGCTGTGGACGTGCGGCTCTAACGAGGGGGTTGGAAAACTACCAGGGTGGATGAGTAATCCCTATTGATTCCTCCCACCCCACTTCTTATTACGGAAAATACAAATACGGAGAGAATCGTATAAGAAGCCCCCATCTACTTGTCACCGAGCTTCAACCAAGTAATAGTCAATCCTGTTTCCTCTGTACCACCCAGCTCACTCCTTCCCACCTATATCCCCTGGATTGCTTTGGCACAATTCCCAGACATCAACTTATTTTGTCTATAGATATTTCATGTATATATAAGAACTTTTAAAAGCATACAACTTCATTATTATGTATTTAAAATTCAATACTAATTTCCTAATATCACCCAATATCCAGTCAATGTTCACATTTGCCTGTTTGTTAAAAAAAAATAGTTTTTTTTAAAGTTGATTTGCGTGAATGAAGATCCAAATGAGGTCCACATATTGCATTTGTTTTACTTTTCATCTGTAAGTTCCTCACCACCCCCAACCCTTTTCTTTGTCCTTTGCAATTTATGTTTTGGAGAAACCAGGAAATTCGTTCTGTAGTTTTTTCCACCTTCTGGGTTTTGTCAGTTGCATTCCTGTGAGCGTCATTCAGCATGTTCTTTGAGCCCTACCTGGAAGTAGAGGCTGGGTCAGGTCGAATTGTGACTAGGGGCAGGGGGACTGGCTACTGCGTAATTGGCGTTGTGCCACACGGATACAAAGTCCCCTGAATTGATGCCATCGGCAGGAGTGAAAGGACACACTGAGCCTGTGCCAAAGTCCTCCAGGACTGTGAAGAACTGATCAAGACCTTTAATTCGACAGCCAGAGGGAGGGAAGTATGTGGTCTAATGACATCCGTGTGCTTCACAGGAGGCGATGGGGAAGGAGTGCAGGAAGAATGAACTTCCAGCAGGGAAATGCGAGCGGAGCAGGATGGTCTCCACTCACTCCTGGCCCTGCGGTGGAGGGACGGGGAGAAGAACCCCTTGGTCTTGAGAAGACCACCGGGGAAGTAGTGTTCTTGCCATAAACTCAGGATTCAACCGAAACAAGGAGTTGGGGGAGTGAAAGGTGGAGGGATAGGGAAGTTGCTTTACAATGGGAAGAAGCTGCCAGGGCAGGTCGGAGGGGGACGTGGTGGAGCTGAGTGGGAGCACAAAACAGGGCTGGGGTGGAGGCATGAGAAGCAGGAGAAAGGAGAGACGAACGCTGGGATTTGGCTCGTCATCACGCCGTTCATAACGCCTAGACGGTTTAAGCATTGATGTGCTGACATCATTGCTAAGATTGCTAACGCACCTCATTCCAACATGAGGGAGGCACTCCATTTTTTATACCCAATTTTTTTTTGCATAAAGAAACTGAGAGTCGGGGGAATTGGGAAACTTACTCAGGGTCACACAGTCTTTAGAGACACCATGGAATGAGTCGGTCTCAAGGATCCGACCAGGCCTCTGGCGTACGGGTGTTTCCTTGTCAGTGAAGACAGCAGTTCCTGTGGTGGCAGACGCGCCCTGATATTGGCTCTTGCAGCCTTCACGGCCCTCTGTATGCTCTGCTGTTTTAGGAGGTCTCATCAAAGTGTTAGAGCACTTTAGACTTTTTTTTGGTATCAAAAAGGCTTCCACTTAAAAAGTTTGTTCAAGGAGTAATCTTCCGTTGTGACGTGGACATCTTCTTTCCCAGCAGTGCCAGACACATACCACACTGTTGTACTTTTCTGCCTCATTACATCTGCTCGTGGCTTATTGAATAAAAATTGTATTTTCTACTCATTTGCTCATTCATTGATTTGACCAAGAGATATTTATTGAGCACCTGCTATGTGTCAGGCACTGTTCCAGTCATTGGGGTAAGTAGGACAAAGCCGCCACTTTCACATGGTTTATCATCTGGGGCGGGGGGCAGGCAACACGTGTAACCAAACAGACGTATGATATGAAAGGAAAATAAAGTTGGGTAAAGGCACAGGGAGTGGGGATGGGGTGGGAATGGAGAACCTCTCCATGTCTGTGTAGAGCTCGTCGTAACTTACTCTCTTTTTCTCAGAAACAAAATCTATGTTTTTCCCTTGGCTGAGAAAGAAAACTGGATGAGGCAAGGAAGACACATCTGATTAAACCTTGCTAAGAGTGTGGTCTTCATTTTCTGAGATCAATTAGGTCTGTGCAGGATGGTTGTACTAGACCTTGGTTTGCTCTGACCGAAAGGGCAGATCGTAAGTTAGAATTCTCAAGACTTTAAAATATTCTTCACTGTGTTGACTTTTTGCCAAGTGTCAAACCTCCAACCAGGGCTCACTCAAGTTAAGAAACTCATATGCGTCTCCAAACTGTGATTTGATGATTTCATTAGCATACAGCAGCATTGACATACATTGGGTTTGGTGGTTTGGCAAATTTATGTTCTTTCTATGGCTCTGACTCAACGAAAACAGATAAGCAATGTTTATGAATAAACCTGGTACAATAATGTGGTTATAGAAAGTGCAGCCCATATTCCAGAATGATGCAATGCAGTCTCCAACCCTTTAATGATATTAGCATCAAGGCACCTCTAGCAGGAAATAAATGGCCACAAATTTGAAAGGCTAATGTGAAAATCTTTTTTTTTTTAATTTTTCTTGTTCCTGCTCCCCTCCCCCTCCACTTGAATAATAATAATCTTAACAGAGATATATTAAATTTAAATATACCTAAATTCCAGACAATGAGGAAAGTGTTGAGTTTAGATCTATTCAGACTCAGGCCATAACGAGTTTGTTTAGTGCTTCAGAGGTCCAAATCCAGGGAAGAAAAGAAGTGCTCCTTCCTGAGTGTTGAAATTTAGAGGCAGACTTAGGTAGGCATAGGACCTAAAGACTTAAGAGACCAAGAAAAACAAATGGAGGCTGATCCTGGGTCCTTTGGGATTTATCGCATGTGTTCATAAATTCACTACTAACATCGTCCTCCAAAACTACTTGTTTACACAAGAGTAGTTCCTTCATATGCATTCTTCTGCCACAGAAGTTTTCTTACATCAGTCTTAGCCCTGTTTTGGGGATGGAACTAAGTTCATCGAGTGGAACAGTCCTGGCAAAACTTATTCATTAATGAATGTCCCACATCACTTGACTTATTTGGTAGCAATTAATTCACATCTCAAAGCAGAAGCTTGACGCACATGACTCTCCCTGAAGAGCGTAAATGCTATCGTTGTGTTCACCCCACGCCACTCCCCGCCCCCTGTAACGGAGAGGCAGAATGCTCTTTTTTCTGTTCTGCGGTAACCCTGGGGCCTGCCCTTGGCATTTTGTCAAACGCAGGTGGAGCAGAGTTTCGAAGTAGAAAGAAAGGTCACGTGGTGTCTGTCTCCTTTAATAAAATCAAATCTCAGGCAATTGTGGTGACCCAGTTCCCGTGGCTCCCTGGATTGGGAATGTTGTGTTTCACGTGTTGAGAGGATTCCAGTTCCTCAGTTTCTACCTTCAGGGCTCCCAGGGCAGGGCTTGCCCTCACTTCCTGCTGCCCTCACTTCCTGCCGCCCCCACTCTGCTACTGAGCAGTGCTGGCCTTGTCTGGGCTTGAGTGGCTGCCCCTCCTTCCTGCCTACTGGAAGACCAGCCTGCCTCTCTCCACGTGGTGACATCTGCCTGCAAATGAGGCGGTCTGGGTGGAAATGTCTGTTAGAATACAGGGGTGTTTTCCATTTTACAACAAAGGTGGGTAAAAGTTTTCTCCCTCCAAAAACAGTAAAGAAACTCAATCACAAAAAATCCTAAATTCTGTATTTTAACCTACAATTGAGAAGGAGGAAGAAACTTTTTTTTAAAAAAAGACTCATAAAAGCACTGTCTGGAATAGAAAGGCTGTAGAAGTTAATGGAAAGGCCATGAGTTCTACCTGGGGCTTGCAGAAGGCTTCCAACAAACACCGGAGCTTGAGAATTTATCCTAAGACAATAATTGCATAAGAGCATAAATATGTATGGCTTAAGGTGCTCATGACAGTGTTGCTTGTTTGTAACAGTTATTTTTTTAAAAAAGAACAATCAAAATATCCAACCAGGGGGAATAATTTCAATACACATCACTGTATAACCATGCGTACTCAGAGTATACATGCATTTTTTTTTTTTAGCTAGTGTCACCTATGGTTGTTAAAATTATCAGAATACTTCTCTACTGATCAGTAAAGTTATACAGCCTTGAACCTACAATCTCCATCCCAATGCCTTCTTTGAACGCCCAGAATTTTCCACAATCCTGATACTAAAGGGGGCATTGCCCCAAGCAACAGGATTCTGTGCACAGAGACAGGAAATATCTCTGTTATCCGTGGTTCTACACTGCTCAGGTTATATACTACTGCCCCTTTCCTGTCCTCTAAATTGCAGCTTTCTAAAAATCATCATTGCCACAGAGAGGACTGTCCTGGCCACCTAATCTCAGGTGGTCTTCCCAGTTATTTATTTCATAACACCTTGTTAGTAGTTAGACGCTTTAGTAAGCAATTTATTTGTTCCTTTGCTTTTGCTTTTGAAAAATGGGGGTCATTTTAGTACTTGTCCGGTAAGGTTGTTATGAAGATTAAATAAGTTCATATTTGGAATCATTTTTGTCACCTAGAAGGCACACAGATGTTATCATTCCGGATACTTTCACTAACTGGAATTATTTTATTCTCTTATGTATTCGTTAGCTGGCCTCTAACCATCTCCCATTACTGTGATATTAGTTCACTAAGACACATGTCTGTTCCTCTTTGCCCCCCCACTTATCCCCAGCACCTAAAACAGTATCTGCACATAGAGGATGTTCCATACATAAAAGGTAAATGAAATTATTCTGTAAAATACCAAACAGATGTGTTCAGAATATATGTACATACATACAGAGAAAATCTACAAGCAATATAACCAGTATTTATAGCATGATTTTAAGTATTTTAGAAAAATGAATATGTATAGGCATAGAAAAAAATTAAAAGGGAAACACCAAAGAATTTTTCTTAATTCTAGGCTTTTGGGTAATGGCCAAATTTTGCTTTGTACTTAACATGTTTTTCTTTTTGTACAATTCTGTTCTGTGTACATACGTTAATTTCATAATCAGAAAAAAGTCTTCAAGAAAAGAAGGCTATCTAAAATTGTGATGTAATATTGAGACAGTAAAATTCTAGGAAGCCTAGGGAAATATTTTTTAATCTAAGAGGGCAGGAATGTTTCAATTTCAGAGAAAACTCAAGCACCAGGGACAGTTTTAACAAGGTACCACATGCCATCCCTCTTTATTTGTCTCCTCCAGTTAAAAAAAAAGGGGGAATCCTGGTGGCATTAAAAGAAATTAGATGACTACTTTTGCTATTAGCACCTGGGAGAAAAATTCTTCCTGCAGTTAGCAAGCCACCTGGTTTCATCACCTCTTAATTAGATTTTATTCAGGGCTGTCATCCTGAAATAGTGTTTGCTTGTTAAAAATAGAAATTTTTTAAGATTCTGACTTAGTAGATACGGGGTCCAAGAATCTGTACTTCTACAAGTGCACAAGTGATTCTCACGGTTAGGTGATATTGGTTTCAAGTCAAAGTTCATGAGAGAGGGAACAGGTTTGCTTACCTGTACAATGGTCAAGATCAGCCCAAAGAGGTTTTATCTGGATGAGGCTCCTAAGCAGGAAAGGTGATTAAGAGGGAAATTTTTGTTTCCTTCCTCCAAGGCTGGACTTCCTCATCTGAAGGGCATGGGTGGTGCCATGTGGATGGACATGTCCACCCTGGGGACCAGGAGAAGAGGTGAGGTAGCAGCTGGGACAAGAATCCAGGATCACGTGTTCAGCAAGAAGTGATGCCAGGAATCAAGCCCAGGTCAGCTTGGCTCCAAAGCCCATGCTCTGAGAGCTTCTGAACAGAGTGAGATCATTAGATGGTTGGTAAAATTCCAGGCACATGCAATGCACACAGAATGCAAGCTCCATAAGAGCTAGGAACCTGTCAGCACTCCATCCCAGGCTGGACAGAGTGCCAGTCCCAGGCTACATACCCAGTAAATATCTGCTAAGTTAATAAATGATCTTGAGTCCACCTGCTCAACTACAACACATGTGTGATTTTTTAAAATGTATTTTGAACAACTAAATTAAGTTTTTTGTTTTCTTCTATGAGCTCACTTAGTCCTTATTGGCAACCCATATTCTAGGAAGCAGGGTTCAGTTTCTACCCTAAACTCCGAGATCTCGAAGCCCCATTTATCAGATGCAGAATCTATATGAAGTCATTAACCATGAACTTGCTTCTGAACAGACCTAGATGGGTTTTTAAATGTGTCTCATGTTTATTTATTTACTAATGTAAATTCTCTACCCTGAAAGTCGGATCAGACTATTCCTGTGATATTGCACCAACATTTAGCCATACGGTATTACAATTTTCAAGGAACTCAACGTAGTTGATACCCAGAGGAGGGATGAAAAATTAAAAGAAATTTGGACACAGCCGTGGTCCACTTCTGTAAGTAACAGAACGCAATGCCCCACGGTGTTATTGTCAGAGTCAGAATTTTGGGAGTGGTTGGGCTTCCATTCTCATTTATGTCTCAGGCTTTCAAAGGTGATCTTGGAGGAAACTTTACCCCTTCACCTTCATTTTCTGATTTAAGTACTTTGTACCCATTTCCATAATCACTTGTCTCTTTCAAAATTACAGATTTTTATTACTTTTTTGTTATTTTGTTTTGCTTTGTTTTCTTGTCCATCTTTGATCAGCTTTCCAATTGTTTATGTTATAGTGGGATTCACAGACAGGTTTAGGTTAATGAACATCTCAAGGTCAGATTTCAGTGAAAATTAAAGAATAATTAAGTAGGAAAGTGAACATATACCAGCATTTATTTGAAAAGAGCCTTAAATGCCCCATTGAGTACATTGCTTGTTGCTCAACCAGCAACTGCATAAAAGACCACGGTAAGGGCTTCTGGATTCACCTTATTTCAACGTCTTTATTTTCAGATCGTGCCTTCCACCATAAATCTTTGTTGTAAAACAATTATCTTTAAGGTTGCTTCTAATGTTGCAATACCACATTTCCATGATATACTACTTCGAGATCCTGTTTTCGCATATTAACAATAGCTGGGATGTGCTTTGAGCTAATAAAAATATCTTTAAAGAGTTTAGATGTGTATTACATACTACAATAAGTTTGATATGTGTTTTGTAAAGTATAATGTAGA
This sequence comes from Cheirogaleus medius, assembly GCA_008086735.1. Taxonomy (NCBI): domain Eukaryota; kingdom Metazoa; phylum Chordata; class Mammalia; order Primates; family Cheirogaleidae; genus Cheirogaleus; species Cheirogaleus medius. The sequence continues at coordinate 63,244,584 of VBSM01001562.1, forward strand.
TTTTTAAGTCACAATTTAACTTGGCATTTCCTTCATTGTATAATTTGAAAGAAATGATTTCATTCTTTCTGTGAAGATGGCTTTCCTTAGTAGAGTTCCTGCCGGGTTGACAGATTACTGCAGACAATAATGTGTAATCTGTAGGAGAGGAAGTTGGGAAATAACAAAATAGCAGCCTTGAGATTCTTGCATCAGGTGGCAGGTTGGGTTTCATGACGTCTGTGGGTCTTTACGCCTTAAAATCTTACATACCTGTCCATGGATTTCTGTGCTAGGCAGGTTGCATCATAACAACCTAGGGATTTAAAAAATGTATCCTAGACTCCACCTCAAGGCTCTTCCTATAGTTCTAGGGTGGAGTCAGGTGATCTATTTCTTTCTCAAGTTTCAAGGTGTTTTGATGTTCTAGGTTTTGGAATCCCTGCCCAAGTGTCAGTTCCTATTATTTAAAAATACCATCTTTTAAAGATACTTATTTATTAGATTCACAAAACTTTATAAGCATTCAGTGCAGAAAATGAAAACCACTCTAGGTATTTTAATCAAGAAGGGATTTAATATAGGAAATCAGGCCTTAGAAAATGGTTGGAAGTGCTGAAGGAATTGTTTCAAAGTAGGGCCCTTAGGAATAATTCTAGGTCCATAAGAACTGACCCACCATGGGAGCTATGCTGCAATCAGAATACTGATTGGAATTACCAACTGCTGTGATGTCACTGGGACTACCATGTCAACCACTCCTAGATGACCAAGACACTGGAGACTGGACACCCCTAACTGTGATCCAGGGGTCAGAAAGCCTCACCAAGGGGCCCAAATGCCTTGTTACCCTCAAAGTTAAAGATGGATGTAGATTGTTAGCAGAAAAACCTCATATTACATGGATGCCAGGTAGCAAGACCAGAAAAAAGAGATGTAATGACCCTGCCTCATTTCTACATTTCAAATCTTGCACTAGTTCACCTAATGGACAGATCCTGATTCGTATCCAAAACTCTAGCTGAAAGGCAATTTGCAAAATGTTGCTTTTAGCTGTGCAACATCTCCAGTTAGAAGAAAGGTAGAGTGGAGGTTGTGAGCCTATCTGCAATATCTATCACCCGGAGAGAACATAGGAACCTTTGGTACGAAGGGCATTTTTATGAAGTAGGGCAAAGCCAGTAGTTCAACTGTTGCAGGGAATGTGAACAGTATATCAAGAGTCTTCCAAAGGAAGTTAGGATTTGATCCTACATCACTGAAGAATGAATAACATGATCTGATCACTTTTTTTTAAAGTTATTTCAGCGGTAAGCATAGGATGGCTTAGAGAAGACAAGTACTAGAAGCCAGATACACTTGTGTTACTCATGGTGAATGGAACCAAGGTCCTGTTTATCTTATTTAAATAACTTTATTTTAAATGCCTTTTGGTTTGATATTATTTTATTTTTAAATTACACTTTCTATTATGCATTTACAAAAGACGATTTTTATCCATTACTATCCATTCTTTTTTGCTAAAACGTTTTACTATAAAAATTTTTGAGTATACAGAAAAGTGGAAAGGCTGGTACAATCAGCACCGTTTACCCACTCACCAGCTCCAATACTTACAAACCTTTTGCCATATTGTTCTCTCACTCTTGCTCTCTCTCTGGATTATTTAGCTAAACTATTCAGAGTAAGCTGCAGACAGGATGCTACCTCACCTCTAAGAATTTAGCCTGAGTCTCCTAAAGATAAGAAATTCTTCTCCATAATCGATATGTCAAATAAAACTAACAATCTTTCTATAATATATCTAATGCCTAATCCATATTACAGTTCCCAAAATTGTGCTCCACATGTCTTTTCTAGCTGTTCTTTTCTCTTCCAAATTAGGTTCCAACAAAGGTTTACACATTGCACTTGTTAGTTACATCTCTTTTAATCTAGAAATTGCACCAGACTTTCTTAACTGTTTATTTTCTAATGGCATTGCCTTTTTGGAGAGTTATTTGTTTTGTCAAATTTCACATTCTGCATTTGATGATTTAATTTTTTAATTTAGTTTTTTCTCTGTTCTCCATACTTCTCTCAAACTGTAAGTTAAGTCCAAAAGCTGAGTAGATTCAAGTCAGATTTTCTAATTTTATAGGCGAGGTCTACATTGTATGCTATGCTTTGCCTCACAAAGCACATAATGCCAGTTTGGCCCATAATTAGTGATGCTAATTTGATCACTTGGGTGAGATGTTGACAAGCCCCATCTCTGCATTGTGAGGGAGGTTCTTCCCACTGCAAATAGTAACTATCCTCGGAGTGACACTTTGACGTCATGCAAATATCCTGTTCCCGTCATGATTCTACCTAGTATAATAGTTTTTCATTCGTGAGTGATACTTGCCTGACTCAACTATTACTTTGGTGGTTAAAAATCTCCTATTGTTCCTTCTACATTTATTAGCTGAAATTCTTCCGTAAAGAAGAGCTTTCCCTCAGTCCCTGAGGATTGATTATCCATAGCTAGAAAAATGTAACCATTTTGCAGAGTAGGGATTTGGTGTGATGAGTAACTGCCAAGGACAGCAAATGTATGTTTTCCTTCCTCTTTCTATATACTACAGATTTTTTAAACTTATTCAAGGTGTCATAATCATTTACTCTTTGTGGAGCTCATATTATCCTAAATTTGGCTCCTGTGCCCTTTTGACCTGTGCCACTAGTCTTTGAGCATTCCTTGTTTTCTGCAACAAGATGTCCCAGGTTGACCTTGTACCTTCTCTGCATTGGACCTATCAGCTACTTTCCCAGGAAGCCGTATTCTGTTGGCATAGAGGGTGATGGGGTTCGGAAAGCAACATCTGAGTTCTGAGCCACGCATTGCAAGTAGGTGTCACTGCTTCTAATATCTGCCAGAGGGGAAGGACTAGGAAATATATTTCTAAAATGTATAGGTTCACATTGACATTTCCAATAAAATTGAATATCACAGAATTTATACTTAACTTCTTGGATTCTAGTTTTGACCTCATTCTTTTGATGCTGATAATCTTTGTTTGTAATGGCAACAACATAAATACTTGCTTGCTTACTTACTTGTTTTATCTTAGGTACCCCAAGGCATTGTATGTATAAAATAGTTTTAAAATAACAGTAGTAATATTACTACTAACAATAAAGCCATTAAATATAGTTTATCATTTCTTTAGGTTTATTTGTCCTTAGACTATCTCCCACCAAGTTTTTATAAAAGGTTATTAACTTTTTACAAACTTTTGTGTTAAAAAAATCACTTGAAAAAAGTTTTTTTCTCTGTTATAGTATCAATTTGACAAATAGATTCATTTCTTTCCTTTTAATCTTTGTTTTTCTAACATTTTATTATAAAAGTTTTCTAATATATAGAAACATTGAAACAATTGTACAGTGAACACATACACTCACTAAATACTGTGACTAATGTATATAATTCTGTTGGCTTCATCTCCTAAATCCATCTGTCTATCATTCCAACATATTTTGGATAAATTTTAAAATAAATTTCAGATGTAGTACACCATACTTCTAGCTATTTCAACCTACATATCATTAACTATGGTTTAATATTTGTTTATAGCACTTAAATTCTTTTTAAAGGTTATTTACATAAAATGTAATGCACAAATCTTAAGTGTATCATTCCAGAAATTTTGACAAATGCATATACTTGTGTAATCCAAATCTCCCAACATATATAAAATTATTCTTGCTCTAGAAAGTTATTTCATACCTCTTTTTCATCAATACTTAGCACCAATCCCAGAGGCAACCATTGTATTATTTTTTCACCATAGATTAGTTTTATCTGTTCTAAAACTTCATATAAATGGGATCATACACCATGTTCTTTTTTAGTGTTGATTTATTTCACTCAGTGTAATGTTTTTGAGATTCATCCATGTTGTAGCATGTATTAATTAATTAATATCTTACTTTATTATAGAGTAGTATTTCATTGTACAGATATACCACCATTTTTTATTCATTCACCTGTTGATGAACATATAAGCTATTTCTAGTTTTGGATTATTATGAATAAAGCTACTATGAACATTCTTGTACAAGTCTTTTTGTGGACATGTATTTTCCTTTTTCTTGGGTAAGTAAGTAGAAGCAGAATTGCCGAATCAAAGGGTAAATGTATATTTAGTTTTATGAGGAAGTGGTGAATGTTTTTCATAAATGGTTATAATATTTTAAACTCCCACCAATCATTCATAGGAGTTATAGTTGCTCCACATAGTGTTGTTGTTAAGAAAAAAATTATTTTAGCCATTTTGGGAAATGTGCCATGGATTTTTTTTTTGTTGTTTAGTTTTACCATTTGAACATGTAAAACATTATGATCTTTCCCTGACTTAAAAAAAAAATCATTCTCATTACTTCTGGGACTTAGTATTAATCTGTCACATAAATAGAAGCCTATGTGTGATTTTTGGATATTGTCTAATTGCATTCGTGTTACATGTGAAGAAATTGAAGTTCAGGGAGCTTGTTCAAGTATATGCCATGAAGGGTCTAGAATGTGACCCTTAGAACCCTAGCTCTGTGCTGTTTTTACTCTACAAAGTCCCTGCCATTTATGTGTTTTTCCCCTTACTGATAACATTCTCTTCTTGCAAAAAGTTCTTTACTTCTGACTTTAAAAAATAACATGGCTGATGAGGAGGGCAAATGTGGTCATTTGGGATAAAGTTTTAATCTTTTTTATGTTTTATTAACTCATAACTATAATTCACTAATAAAGATTCATCCATCCTTATTAGAATTCTATGAAGTTTGTAGGGAATGATATTAATGACAAGATGGGATGAAGGCTGGAGTTTCTTTCTTTTTACATATCTCAAACATTGCTTTTTGACAGTGTCAGAACAATTTACACAAATTTTCTAATGACAAATATTCTCTTTTCTAATAAACTTGCTAGAAAATTATTTTAAAGGCAAATCATTTCTCTGATAGGCATGTATTTGCTTAACATTCTATTTGAAGAACCCTTTCAAATGTACATTGTCTAAAGAAGAAAATATTAAAGGTGAAAAATATCTAATGATGTAAAAGGATTTTTAACCAACTTATCACAGAGGACCTAACCAAATAGCATTTAAGAATATTATAGAGCAATAACTCATACACTCAATTAACATCTGAGTTAAGGGAAACATTCGTTTGTAGGTGGGGAAATTTTTATTAGCAAAACTTCACTGCCATTTAAAAAAATCCTTGAACATGTGTTTTTAAGTTTCAGGTTTTTTGTGCTTTATGATTCACTTCATCTCACTCTTGTTATCACCCTAGTAAATGATCTCCAGAAAAGTATGAAGACACAGTGTTAGGTCTGTCTAAAAGTGACTCTTTTCATTTCTTTTAATAAAAATCAGTAGGTAAAGGCTGGTAATTTGGCTGGCCTGGTGGCTCAAGCCTGTAATCCTAGCACTCTGAGACGCCAAGGCAGGAAGATTACTTGATCTCCGGAGTTTGAGACCAGCCTGAGCAAGAATGAGACCCCATCTTTACTAAAAATAGAAAAAATTAGCTGGGCATGGTGGCACATGCCTGTGGGCCCAGCTACTCAGGAGGCTGAGGCAGGAGGATTGCTTGAGCCCAGGAGTCTGAGGTTGCTGTGAGCTAGGCTGATGCCACAGCACTGTAGCCTGGGCGACAGAGTGAGACTCTGTCTCAAAAAAATAAATAAATAAACTGGTAATTTTAGAAAATTTACTTCTGGGCATCTAGTAATTTATTAGGAGTGAAAGTTTAAAGAGATGGTTCATGAGATAGATAGGAATATAATATCCTGCCTGTATCCTCTCTCACAGTAAGCAGAACTCCACAGAAATCCCTGGGAATCACAAAATCTTTTGAATCCAGGAATTGTGAGGTGGAGGTGAAAAGGCTCCTTCTGAGTTTGAGAATACAGAGTCTCAGTGGGCATTCTCCATCCTTGTCTTAGGGCCCCAGGCACTGGCCATGTGATGATGCACCCCAGCTTCTTCACCCTGCTCTGTACGAAGGCTGATACTAACTTCTCCGTTTATGCCAGCAGTACTAAGTGGAGCAAATATTTTACAGGTTAACGGAAAAGACATTTTCAGGTGTTGTCCATAGACACCTGACCACAAGTCCTCCTAAGATGGATTTTTGGAAAATTTCAGACATGGAATAAGTCTATAATGATTTATAAACCTAAGGGAATTTTATAAATTAACAAATGGATGACAGCACCTTCTACACGCCAGTCAGTTTGATAGCTCTGGGCGTACAAAGATGAAAATGCAATCCCTGCCCATCAGATGAGCAAGCCTAGGTAAGGCTATTGAGCAAAAGAAATTCCCATGCCCTGCTGCTGGAAAAGTAAACTGGTACAACTCCTTTGAAAAACAGTCGGCATTTTTACCAAAGCCGAACATGTCTCCTCTGTGATTCAGCAATTCTGTCTCTTACATGGCCTCGAGAGAAGCGTGCATACATGTGCCAGGATTCTTGTGCAGGAATGTTTTCAGCAGCATTGTTTATAGTAGCTCCAAACTGGCCCATCAAGTTTAGAATGAATAAGTAGATTGTGGAATATGGCACGCAATAGAAATCTCGAAAGAAGGGAAAATAGATGAACTGCAACAACATCATGGCATTGAGTGAAAGGAAGACACGAGAGAATACCTGCAGGATGAGCCTATTGCCAGAAAATTCAGAACCAGGCAAAATTAAACTCTATTGTTTAAGCATGCATACAAAGGTAGTAAAACTATAAAGAAAAGTGAAGAAGTGAATGCCATAAAGGCAAGGACCGTGGTTATCTTAAGGAGCATGTGAGCAGGGTGTGACTGAAACGGGAAACATGAGGTCTCAGCGAGTGACGATTTGTGTAGAGGTACATGAATTTTAAAAAATAGCTATTCAGTGTACTGCGTATTTGTTTTATGCATTCTTTCCTATGTTGTTATATCTGAAAAAAATTTTAAGATTCAAATCCCACTTTGGATTTAAATTGATAATGAGGTTAAATCCATGGGTTGATAGAAGCCTAGATAGTATTTGATCAACCAGGCTAGGAAGGTCAGGTGGAAGGTGAAACGTGGATAAGTCATGGAGGAAGAATAGGATATAAGCAGAGAAAAGCAAAAAGCATTCCAGACAGAGGCAAGACTCACTCTAGGAGAGTAAGCAGATGGTCTGAGGGTCAGAGCTCAGAGCGCCAGTTCTGTGTGTGAGGGTTTAAGAAATGGGGCTGGCCAGGCAGGTTAGAGGCCAGAATATGCCCTGTTTGTGTTTAGGGGATTTACTGGAGACTTGTTAGAAAGAATATTTTTGTTATGAAGCAAAAAGAGGAAGATCTAAAATATCCCTCTTCTCTTAAAACAAACAAATAAACAAAAAACCCAGGGAGACCTAAAGAAAAGAAGAGGAAACAAGGAAAACTTAGAAGGGAAAATTAAGGCACAGACACAAAAAAGAAGAGCGAATAGTAATGCATCAGGAGGGAGACTGGGAGGAAAGATATTACAGATATAAAAAATATATATATGGAAGAATTACTGTGAGAATAGAGAAGAAACAAGCAGAGAAGACTGCAGAGGATGGGTGGTTAAGATCATTTTCCTCCTAGATGAAGAAAAGGAAGAAATAAATGAAAGAGAAGTGGAAAACAAAGTTTTAGCAGGAAAAAAGGGAAATTGATCAGAAATGTTTAATAGAAACATGAAAACTATTAATAAAAGTTCACAGGACAAGAATAAAATAAAGTTTATTTTTATTTCTCAATTCTAAAAGAACAAACAGTTATAGGAAATTTAAAGGGCTTAAATTTCAAAGATCGAAAAAATCAAGTGATGAAAAAACCTTTAGAAGAGAAACAAGAAAGACATAACAGAAAAATTATAATAATTTGATTGTTTAAAGGGTCTAAGGTAAATAGTCAAGAGAAAGGATGAAAAAATATTTAAGAGTTATGATGCTGGAGAAAATATAGAAGAAGAAAAAATGATAAAAACTGTTACATTTTCTAAATTTCAAACCTTGCAAAATAAAAATAAAATAAAAGGGGACAGAAAAGATGAAAAATAATTTAAAGCCACCCATTTTGGGTCACTTCAAGTCATTAACACAGGGGAAAACCAATCATTGCAGAAAGGAATGGCAAACTTGGTAAAGTAAAAGTTGGGTGGAGGATGGGAAAATTCAAGTAGGGGGTTGCAAAGTCATGAGCTCATCTTTCCTCACCCCTCAGGGCACCACCTCGCTCAACTGGAAAAGCAAGTTTCACTCCAGCTAAAGGAGCAGCAAGGAAGTGACTTCACAGAAGTCTCCCTTTGCTCTAGGGTAATTTGTGCCTTTCCTGATTTCACTCAGTCTACCACATCTTGACCTAGTTGAAAATTGGGTCAGACCATTTTTCTTAAACGGAAGCCTAAAAACCACCCTCCCTTAAGCGAATTCATATTTTGCACTATTTTCTGTTTTCAGTTTCTCTTCTACCTTTTTGGAGATGGTAACCCAAAATGCTCAAGCCAGTTAAGGATCCTAACTCTGAATCCATAGAGAAAGAGAAAGGAATCTGGGATTTCACAGGAAAGTAGGAAGACTTGCTTGCAGACTCCCTCCTTGCATAGCCCTGGGGGTTAATTTAAATGACATTCAGCTCACTTTAGTGGAAATATTTCTCCCTCTCTGAGCAACTACTGAGGGGCAGATGAATTCCATTTTAGCTCAAAGATTCCTATAAGGGACAGAAGGAAGACAAGGTGGCAGACTTTGGGGACAAGAGGAAGAGTGAGTAAGGAATGAGGTTACAGAGTTAGGTTAGGGGTAAAGACACCCCTACACCCCACATTAAGGAGTTTGGGAGAATGACAAAAACAAAGAGTGGTAATATGATCAGATTCTCATTTTGAAGCAGATTAGAAGAGACTAGAATGGCTGGTGGAGTTTGGTGGGAGAAACTAGAGTGGGAGCAAATTGGTGCCTGGTGAGCAAACACATCCTGGCCTGGACCATAAATACCCTTTAGAGCATGATTAATCCTGCTCTTTCCTCCATCTGGCTGGGGAATGAGCATGATCCCCAAGGAAAGTTGCCAGATAAAATAAAATGGAAGATGCCTCATTAACTTTGAATTTCAGATAAACATAATTATGTGTCGGGCAGTATTCAGAACCCACTTATACTGAAAAAAAAAAGTGCTGTTTATCTGAAATTCAAAGCTAACAGGGCATCCTGTATTTTATGTGCTAAATCTGTCAACCTTATTCCCAAGGCAATCTTGGAACCCCTGAGTAGAAGAAAGTAGAGTCAAAAGATGCAAGGAGACTGGGTCTCTGAATCAGAGCTGCATGGGGACTACACAGGAAGGCTGTCTAGGTCTTAGGATTTCTGACTTCCAGAACTATAAGAGAATAAAGCCACTAAGGTTGTAATTTGTTACAGTGACAATAGGAAATGGATATATAACCCAATACTTCTTTTTCTTCCTTTTCCTTTTTCTTTGTCTACCTCATAGACATGGAGAATGCTACAGCTGGAAAGGGCATGGCGATAAGCAGAGACAGTTTATTCATTTTCAGAAGGGGAAATGGAGCACATGATCACTATTTCCACGTGTAGAGTAACTCTCAGCACTTTTTTTCTCGATGCTACCTACACACTGTGTTATAGTTCTCTCTTCCTCCACCTCCTCATCTAATTCTCTCCCTCTTCCCAATTCTTTCTAGTCTTTCTTTTTCTATCCCCCATCCTTTTCTCCATCAGTTACCCAACCATTATTATCCACCCATCCATCTATTCATCCATCCATTCATCCATCCATCTATGCATCCATCCATCCATCCATCCATCTATGCATCCATCTATCCATCCATCTATGCATCCATCCATCCATCCATCCATGCATCCATCCATCCATCCATCCTCCCATCCATCTATCCATTCACCCATCTCTCTGTCCAACATTCTCTTTTAGAATTTGTTTTTATTATTTAAAAAGAGTACTTTTCAAATTCACTAGTCTATACTTCCTCAAAATACTTGATTTTGTCCTTCCTTTCATTATAGTGTATCACTAGTTACAGATACATTTGAGCAAAGAAACTTTCCTTTTAAAAATATAATACCTCCAGTTTGATTGTCAAATTTCAGTATGCATCTGGGGCATTTGTTAAGTGCCAATATTTTGGAGATATTCATTCTGTAGATGTAGGTCCAGGTATTTGTACATTGGTGAAGCACTTTGAAAAGTGGTTTGCAGAGACAACCTGTTTCCAAGACTCTGAGATTTCACAGATCAGTTCGATAAAAGTTTTGGGAGATGCACAGCAGAAGAGAGTTGACTAACATAGAGTTGCCAGTTCTTTATTTTTCAAAGTCATTAAAAACAAGTGAACGAGCAAATTTACCACAATTTCTTTTTTATAAAAGGATATTTTAACACTGTAAATGCAGGAGGAACAATTTCAAAATAATGGAAAACTCATATCAACAAAGCACAGGAGATATACTTATGTTGATATATAAATATGTTTTTTAAAAAGAGAATATATTAAAGAACTCAGAAATTTTACTTGAGTTTATTTTTTTCTTTATACAAGCTTGTCAATTTGCACATCTATATTTGGTGTGTGTGAAATGAAGTGACAATATCCTACTTCTTCCTGGATTTCATTTTTATCAGTTATTGTTGCAAATCTGTTCTCCCATGCATAAGCTGACAGAAATAGAAACAACTTTCTAAAAGCTATTTCACTCAGTGTAGAATATTATGGATAAAGATAAAGAAGGCATGTCATGGCTTCAGCTATTTCTCCCGCTTTTCCTCACTCTGAGCAAAGAAAAAAGCTGTGCTGGTTGGTGATATGCCTGATTGGGAAGGAAAAAATCCAGGGTTCCTGGACTCACTCCTTTCCTGGGAGCTGCTCTCAGCCAGGGATGGCTCACGGGGGAGCTTAGGGCTGAACATCTGGGCCCAGATGAGAGAAGTCTGGCTGGGGGAACCTCATCCCAGACACATATCATGTCACTGACTTCTGTTTGGGAGCCAGCCTTTTTTCATTATGTTTGAACATGTGATGAAAATGTGTCAACCAGTGGCTCTCCAGAGCACATCAGAATCACCTCTATAGATTTAGAAACAGTTACTCAGTCCCATTTCAGACCTATAGGATCAGAGTTTCTGGGAGGGATGTCTTGACAATAATTTCCCCCTACACCACACAAGTGACCTGATGCCCACCTTCGTTAAGAGTCTTGCTAAGCACCCGTGGTTCTGATCCCTACCTGTCTGTTTCAGTTATCTGGGCAACAGTGCCTTACTGAGGATTGCGTGCATCAGAATATCTGGGGGAGGGGGTGGGAGACCTGGAAATTAGTGGTTTTTAAAAGTTCCCCAGATGATGTATTTGCATAATTTAGTATACCACTTCAGGACCTCGATATTAAGAAATCCTACCCATGGCAACTTGGAGCCAATAATCTGCCACTCTTTTGTGTGACTGTATAAATCATGGGGGGGGGTCCTTAGGAGGTAGACCCAGGGTCAGCATTGTGATAGTAATTAACAGTTACTGGGGACTTACTGAGTCCCCAGCCCTGATTTAGGGCTTGTTACCTACTGCTGTATCTCCTGGGGACTCAAGGGGGTCAGTGTTATTACTATCCTCACTTCACAGGAGATGGAATGGAGCTTGAATCAATTGCCTGAATTCATGCAGCCAAGTCATTATGTAACCTGGCTCAGCTCGCACCCTCTTAACCAGAATGCTGGGCAGGGAAGGGTTTGGAGTGGGGTTGTTAAATCCAGCAGTTAACGTAGAGGCTCCTAGCATGTTGGCAAATAAGGGTAAGTCCAGGAGAGCTTTGCTAAATGCAGAAGTTGAAGGAAAAGGGCACTTGGGAATGTCCCTAGTGGGAAGAAGAGTTGGTGCATGAAGTTTGTTTGAGCAAAGACACACTTCCTTGTCCTGTTTCAGCAATTTCCCAGAGCTTTGTACCCAGAGGAGGGGATGGAAACTCTTTTACAGTGTGAAGCATGTAAACTGTAAAGTGCTCTTCTTTGGTGAGCTCTTCTTATTACCTTGTGGCTCCCCAAAGAAAAGTCATTTGAGTTGAAAGTACAGTATTATACTTGCAGCTTCTAGAATAAGGCCCCTTTCCTTTGTGCTGTTCAGACCACGCCAAGATAACGAGCCAAGCTTTGAAAAGAAGAAGAGGAAAGAAAAGCTTTCAGAGGATGAAGTCACGATGATGAGGGCACTGGAAACTGGTTTAGGGAACCAGAGGGGTTTCCAGGTGGCCTTGGAGGGGGTGTGCAGCTGCCTTATGCTGGGCTGTCCTGGAGAAGAGGGACCAGACCTGCTGGCTACAGTCCTGAGGGCTAAACTGGTGGTAGACCTAGGCTGGAGGATGTACCCTATTGGAAGAAAGGTATCTCCAACTGCCTAAAGAAGTGTATTCTTTATTACTGGAAAGGACCAAGATAAGCCCAACAATGGCTATGGACAGGGTGTACCTTTCAAGGTCTTTGTAACTGACATTTACTAGTTCTGTGACGATTCCTCAACTTCACTCAATTATTGAACAAGAGTTTATTGGCCTTGTGCTAAGCGCTAGCGACACAGTGGTGAGTACACAGACTTGGCAAGTAGAAAAGACAGAGAAACAAACAGTTTCACTCCCACACTCATCTAAGACCTAGACTTTGAGTTCAGATTATTTAGCACTGTGTTTTGTATTTGTATTTTAAAGTTAATATCTTTTTCTCTCTCATTTTTATCTCTTTTTCTCTATTTATAATGTCTCATTTTCCTACTCTTTATCTATCTCTTAGTTATTTTTTTTTCTCTTTTATCTCCTATTCTTTCACTTACCCCCTTCCTCTTACCCACTAATATATGAGTGGAACTAATACATTTATTAAATAATATCTAAGTACTATGCTTAGGTAGGTATATTCCTAAACATCTGTTCATTGTTTCTATATTCCTTGGTATGAAAGAAAAATAAAATTAATACTGTCTGAAAATATTTAAGTATCACATGTGACTTTCATCAAGCCCATGACATATTTTAATAAAAGAGAAACTAGATCTGTTCTCTCCTCCAAAGCAATTCTCCGAAAGGGGAATTTCCTCCCTCCACCTTAGACAAGGGAAGTACTGAGTAGTTTATACGAGAAAATATATCCCACATTGTACATTTTGTTACTGGTGAATGAATGGCTTTCTTGTTCTGCTCAGGGTTATCGGGAGCCAAACATTTAGAGAACAATAGCCTCAGTAGGATGACCAACCCTGACACCTAACTTTGCTTTATTGTTTAAAAAGTGGTGGTTTCCACTGTGAAGAAATGGTTTGAATTTTTATTTTTTTCACCTCTGGAGGTTAGAATTATGGGTGAATTTTGAGAGCAAACATTTCAAATAGTTCTGCTGTAGCATGAAAGTGGAGAGCATGTCACAACATATTTTAGAAACTTTAACTTGGAGAGTACTAAAAAAATATCCCTGTAGGCATTTCCTGTGTATTAAACAGTACTGCCTGCTCCTAGAGAGAAGTAAATCAAGACAGTAGAGGAAGCAGGGGCTGCATAGGAACACAGTTCTCGCGCTTGTAAACTGTGGGCAGATATGTTTAAACATATTTGTTGAAACAGTGATACCGTCCAGAAGTTTGAATGTGATACTGGTCGTGTATTCTAAAGGGAGCTTTTGCCCAGATAACTTTCTACCTCCAAAAATAAATAAGACCCCAGTTAGGATAAAATTTCCCCTGGCTTCATGCCTTGTTAGATAATGTCATAAATTCTTTTCTTATCGTTCCTGTAATGTTGCACGTTTTTTTTTTTTTTTTTACTTGTCATGGCCCTGGGAAAGATAGGATCAGTTGTCTGACAGCCAGATAGGTCTATCAATTGTGATAGGGAAATGACATTTTGTGACTTGTGCCAGGTACTCTACTAGGTGGTTTAAACTTATTTCTTGTTATAATTCTTCTAGGTATAGGTAAACATTTTACACATGGGATACTGAGGCTTGGCTCTGAGAAGGTCAATAAATTGCCCACGTCCTCGTAGGATATAGCGGCAGCAGAGTAGGGATTCAACCTCCCATCTTTCTGACCTGAACACCCTTGAACTTTCTGTTGTAGCTAAGAACATATTGCAAATCTGGGTTTAAAGATCTTTCTCCTGTTCTTTCTGGTAGCTCAGAGAGGGCTTGTGTGGCAAGGTCACGTGGGAAGCCTGAGCTAGAAGGACAGCTGGGAAATGCAATCTCTGGCTTCTCAGCCTCCAGCTTGCAGCAAGGCCAGGGTCAAGGGTGGGGTGTGGGGGACCTAATATCCAGTTCTCATCATAGACCACAACTTTGGCTATTGGACACCCAAGCTTCCCCATCTTGCCACACTTATACTTTCAAACCACACAACAGCAACAAAAATTCTCTCATAATTGTAATAAACCCATCCCTGGTGCAAATGAGAATATTTTCAACTTTTCTCCAAAAACAGAGACTACAAATGTTGTCAGTTGCAGCATTCATCTCTGGGTGTGGGTCCTTCCTCCTTTAGTTTAATCATAGTCCTCTACTGTTATATTTTGTGGATAAATTATGACGTTAACACCTACTGAGAAGCCCTATGTAAAACAGTAGGGTAAAGGGAGAGAGAAAGCAATGTGATGCAGCAAGTAGACAAGAAATACGTTAGCTATCACAACCAGCAGTGTTCATTTCTGCAACTGATCATGAGGTTTCCTGGGTATTTATTATTGATATCTTCCTTCTCCAGTGCCAATTCTACATTGCTTTTGCCCTCAACCAGCCCCTCAGCAGTTTAGAGCCCTTACTCAGGGGCCAAACCAAACCTTCATTCATGAACACTGAGAACCTTCGAGAGGTCCTTGCTGAATTGGTTCCCATGGTCTTCCCTTGACTTTTGCTGCTTGAGATCACACAGTAACCGGCCACTCCACAGGATGTCTGCATTTGAGGGACATTCTCCCATCAACCGCATAATTTAACAGGAACTGCATTTCCCCTTGATAATCCATCTCGTATTTCCAGTCAATGTGGTAACCCCCTGTTTCGCCTGTTTATTCAGGGACACAAGGAACCTGAAATGGCCAAAGGCCAGTTAGCTGTGGGAAAGTGGGTGTGTCTAATGGCAGAATAATTTTGTCCTTAGATTCTCAGACTTCTAAACCAGCACAACCATAGTTGAATAGATGAGAATTAACTGATTGTGAATGAATTATTAGGTTAGATGGCAAGAGATGCCACCCCAATTTTCATCTTTTGAATTCCAGAACAACGTGTTCTGACCATGGGAGAATCAGCACCTAACACGACTGCTGGTTTGGAGCAGATAACCACACCAAGAACAACACACCTTGACCTAACAAAGCGTTGCTTTCCATTTGCCCTGGAATTGCGTACCCTGGAGGCCAGTTGCAGATGGTGAAGTACGTGGCAAGAGCAGGGAACTCTGATTGCCTCAATCCTTGTGCCTAGACATGAGTTCCTTGTTGAGAAGCAATATTGTTTGGATACCATGATGATGGATAAGACAGATTGTGTCGCAGGAGGGAGCATGGTAGGCAGAGATGAGAACTTCTTATCCAGCATTAGTCCTTTCCTCTGAGGTCAATTTTCTATCCCCTCAATGATGGAGCAGTTCCAACATAATCAACCTTCTGATGGGCAGCAGCCGGGTTCTCCAGGGTGTGGTCCAAGAACCAGATTCCAGGCTGGTTGCTGCTGTAGGCAACGTGGATGCTCAGTAGTATAGTCTGAGAGCCAGCCCAGAGACAGCAGATGGGTCGGCCTCGGTGAGAAGAAGCCCTCTCTGGGCCATGCCACCACTTTTTCCCTTCTACTGAAGCCACTTTATTCATGAGCCCACTAAGCATCAAGTGGGAATGGTAGGGAGGAGGTTGACTAACAGCTCCAGTGTGGGGGTCTTTTTCTCTTGGCTGCTGCTAACCTCCACTCCAGAGGCTCTGGGAGAGCCACCCTCAGGCCCCACTTTGAGATGTCCCTCTGCCTTCCTTTTCTCCAGACTCTCTTGTCACCAAATTCCAACTTTTTTCCTCCCAAGCCCCTGAACATTTGTCCAAACTACAGCAATTTCCCACCCACCAGGCCAGCTCTCCCAGTGCAAGCAAAACGGACTTCGAGATGGGCTGTTCCAAGTCCAGCCGCAAGCATGGTTTCCCATCCTACACCATCCTTCGGGGCCACCTCTGACTGCGGCCATAACCCTGCACAGGCCACTTCCAACTTGTGAAGCCCTGTCTGACTGATGTTTGATTTTTTTTTCTGCTTTAATCAACTGGTGGGAGCTCTCCACGTGGCCACAGGTGTGTAAGAGTAGGCGCACGGGGCTACAGGCTTTGTTCACACAGCTGACTTGCGCCTTTAGGACATGCTCCGGCTGGATTCCCTAAATGCCGTTCCCACTCAGCACGCTGCTGATTAGGCCTGCCCTGGCAGCTTGAGGAGCCGGACAACACCCAGTTCAGACTGGCACCTCTCTTTACAAGGACAACAGATGTCCTTTATCCGGGTGTCTAGTCTCTAGAAGGGCCCTAGAGCAAGCTGAGAAGAGTTATTAAGAGAAGAAGGCATGGTTTGTTCAAAACCCAGGGGTCTGAGCTGTGATTCTTCCATCGAAGTTTGCTATAGGCCAAACACAGCACTCTGAGCTGCCAGAGGCCCTCGGACTCGTGAGGCCAAGTGGCAGAGCTGCCAGTATTGTGGCTGGACCAGTTAAAAAGCCTCCTTATGCTCAGACCTGCTCAAAGTACCTTAGAGGTTACTCAGTAAATGAATCGAAACTGTCAACTCAAAGTGTCCCAATTTTCTTGTCAAGTCTTTTGCCTCTCCCTGGAATGGGGTGCAGAGTGCAACATCTTGTTTTTCTCTTTGTAGGGTATCTCTCAACAAGCTCAAGATCAAAACACTAGTCTCCTGGAAACATCTGTAGGGTGGCAGGTCATTGCATTGAATGAAATTTGTCCTTGAATCACAGACATCCAATGGGTCATACTAGAGTATCCTGCTCCTTCTTGTTCACGCCATCTCATCAGCCTAGCGTCATCGCCTAGAGAAGCAGCGTGATCTCCTGTGGGCTGGTGAGATGACCCAGGTCTCTGCGTGCTGTGGACTCTCAGGATCTCATCCTGCAATGGTCACTGACCCAAACCTGTCAGATAGCCCCTAACGGACTCCCGTATTTGAGAGTGTGTTGCCTCTACTCACTCCTTTTACTAATGAATGATGGGACAGGGTTCAGCGGTAACTTGAACAGAATTGATTAAATCAGAGAATAAGCAGTTTTCCAAATCACTGGAGGGCTAGAAGAACAGATTCTGAGCAGAGCTTTCAGGTGGGTCTACCAAGACAAGGGGTTTGTGGCCAGCTCTGCCGTGATCGGGGAGCGGGGAACCAGGCCATCAGCACACAGCTGATGGCCCCAGGCTTGCTGGCATTCCCAGTGGTCTTCACTCTGCGTCTCCATATCCATGAAGCCAGAGGCCACATGTGGAGAACCCTGTTAAAGCTGCTGCAGAGAAAAAGAGCCTGTTTCTGTGACCGAGTGCCAGGACCCAGCTTGCCAGCCGCAGCACAGACCTCGCCTTCCAACATTACCTCTGCTTCCAGGTGGCACGGACACCACCTCGGTGTCACCTGTTGGATGGGAGTCAGGCCACACATGGAACCTGGGCTGTGAGGATGTGTGCAGTCTCCGGCAGGCACTAGGCCACCTACCAGGGGCAGGGAACAGAACTGAGCGAGCCCACCTGCCAGATCTGCCGAAGAGGCCATGCAGGAGTTTTGGAAATAAAAGGACTCACCAGCTGGTTAACTATGAGGAAAAGGGAAGTCACTAAAGAGGAGCTGGTTTGGGAAAAGGAGCTGTTGGAAAGGTAGAATTGGAGAAAGAAATGTGGGACTAAAACACAAAGAGAAAGAGAGAGAGAGAGAGAGAGAAAATAGATCAGAAAGGCATAAAAAAGCCAAAGAAGCTTCAAGAAGGAAAGGATTGCCAACAGAGAGAAAGAGAGAGGAGGGAGAAAGGGTTTGGAACCCCACTTATGGGAGAGTGGCCAAGATACACTCAGCTGCATCTTCCCATAATTACCCACAGATATTGCTCTTTTGAGAGGTGGACAGTCCGTGGGATTTAAGTCCTGGGAAAAAAGATAATGGCAACAGTAACAACAATCGCAATAAAAGCACAGGTCCTAAAAGTTTTTATTGTTTAAAATATCTTTGTATATATTCTAGAAAATAAGGACAAGCTGATTTTTCCCTTTCTGTTTTAAAATATCGCTTTTTAGCAACCACACATTCAGTTCAATTGACACACACAAAATCAAGATCCTGGCTGCTGAGACGTCCAAGCTATTATCACATTGGAATTTGTTGGGCATTACAGTGAACTCTGCAGGGACCGAGTTGGGATAGAAGCGCCTCAGAGAAGTGGTATTATAAGCAGTTCTTCACTCATGGGTAAAGGGCTATGTTTTTTAAAAAAGAAGAAAATAAAAATTTGGTTTCTTTTAAATAAAAAATTTAGACTAAAAGCCAAGCAAAAAGGTTGGCTAGATAAAAGAACTACCAAAAATAAGCCATAAACAGAGGGAGGCTATCACGCTATCTTATCTTCTCAGAGTCCCAGTTCCTCATCTGTAAAATGGGGACAATTGTCCTTACTTCATAGAGTTTTTTGTGAAGATTGAATAAGGTAATAATTTGTGTAATACACTTAATCTAGGGTCTGGCACAAAGTAATCACTCAAAAATGTTAATTGTTATTGTTAAATTGCTAGCATGCTTGTGTCTTTCGGAGGGCTATTCAAACTATAAGTTTTGATTTTTCAAATAGCCATGTAAACTACAATTCTCACAATTTAATTATACATACAAAATTTGGATTTTTCTCTCTCTCAAATAGGTTAAATTACGGCTAAGAATACATTAGTAACACATAAGGAAAGTTAAATGCAATAGAAAGCAACAAATAAATCTAGTTCACCAATGTTGAATATTCTTTTAAAGCAAAGAGAAGGACACCTTCAAATGATAAAAACTTCAACAAATAAAAACAAAATTATAAAAAAAAAACCAAACAAGAACTTGTCTTATATTGTTGTTATAGTACCTGTCTCATATGTACTGTTTTAGTATAGCCAGGGAGTTACTTTCAAAGATAAAATTTAGGAAGCTAAAAGGAAGGAGTTTGCTCAATACTTATTTACACGCTTTTTTTCCAGAATATTACATGGGTACAAACGTTCTGATTACATGAATTACTTTTGTATAGTTTGAGTCCAAGCTATAAGTGTGCGCATCGCTTAGATAGTGTGCATTGTACCTGTTAGGCGCCTTACACTCTTTTTCTCTGACCCGGGCTCTGGTGTTCAAATGAAAAGTGTTATTTCTTATATACAACACATGTACAGTGCTGCCCCCTGCTGCCTAAGAACTGTTCAACAGATAAGTAACCTTGACTGGATTGCAAAAATCCCTGGAAGTGATGTTTTATTTTGCATAGAGGGTTAAATATTTTATGTATATCAATATATATTCCAGAGTTAAATGATTCAGTTATAGAGGTGGATAATTTCAGTAAGATGATGTCTATAGAAAAACCATTTTACGTGCCTAGAAATTGGGTACACAGTGCATTATACACATTTACATCATTTAATGTATCCAATAACCCCATGAGGTAGACGGTATTATTATCCCCATTTTAAGCTGAGAAAACTGAGGCTCTAGAAGTGGCTCTGCTCTAAGTGGCAGAACTGGCATGCAAACTTCAAAGTCCTCCGACCCAAGCATCAGAAGTTTGACTCGTGGCAAGTCTGAAGCAATGAGGTATTACACCCTCTTTCTTCCACTTCTTTTTCACTGAGGAGCAATTTGCAAGCAAACGCACTATAGTAACGTATGAGCAAAGAAGGAGGTGTGTAGGGGTAAGGGCTTTCGTGTGGGCAGCGTTAGTCTAGGGAGTGCTCGTGCGGATCAGCAGCTTCCTGGGCACTTGTGGAGGGCTGCCACGGCCCGCTGGGAGGTCTGGGCAGCTCCCAAAGCCCTACCAGGAAGGAGGCGGTGGGCAAAGTCTGGCCCTTGCTCAGCTTGGCTCTCCCAGCTGGGGAAACGGCCCCCATCCGGCCTGGCCCTGGAGGAGTGAAGGCACACCCTCCAACCCAAAGGTGACACCTTTTCATGATTTGCTGGGAGGCATGGCTTGCGCTGGTGGTGGCACTGTGTGAAGCATTGCTGAAGGGGTTTACCTGCCTGAACGAAATTCACGAGCCCAGCAAGGCCCTTTTTCTCAGGCGAAGTGAAGTGTAGCAGGAAATCCCCCACCACCAGTGCCGCTGCACCGGCATATTTAGAGAATGCCTCATTTAGCTTCGTAGAGGGAAGACGAAGAGAGACGATGAGTCACAGTTGGATGTAGGAGGGCAGGAGAGAGCTTCTTTGGAATTTTGGGATCCAAGAAGAAAAAAGAATGATGTCAAGCTTCCCTGAGGTGATACTAGAATCCAGCAAACCCTAAAAAGAGCTTTTATGCATTGTAGAAATGGGTGGAAATTGAGTAGAAATGGCAGCCCGATGAGGGGTGGAGAGGGTCCCCTAATTTATCCTGTCAAACGGGCAAGTTTAGGTATTTGAAAGTTCACTGGACCCTGGAGGAGGGCGTAGAAGTTACCAGGAGCTGGAGGTCCTTGGCGGGTTCCAAGGCCAAGAGAAGAGGCCCTGTGCGAGTAGACAGTCCAGCTGGGGACTGCAGCAGCGTGAAGTGATTAGCAAATGGCTTCATCCAGGTGGTAGGAGGCAGCCTGACAAGCCGAGGGTGGAGCTACAATTGCAGGCAGCAGCATAGGACTAAGGATAACCAGGACTGAAGACTTTTTTCCATCAATTACACTAGTGGATATTGTATAAGATCCCTCAGGAATTTAGAATAAACTCTGTTGGAGGAAGAAAAAAACCAAATTAACAAGCAATACTGAGTGTGGTGGAGTTTTCCATGTGAAATGACTGAGGCACCACTAGGGTTATGGTAGTTTACATGAAAGTGGCCAGATGTGGTTGCCTGTAGGGGAGCTGGGGGCCGGCATTGCCTGGTAGGGACATTTCTGAGTCTGTGACGTCTAGGAAATTGAACTGAGTGTGTGGACAAGGTGACCTTTTGCTGGTAAGGCTTTAGAACGGCTGAAGTGGGAGGCTTATCAGGTGGTGGGAATGACAAGAATAAAAGCCCAGAGCATGAATAAGCAAGTTGTGGTATGCAAGTGCCTGATGGAATGAGAGAAGATCACTTGCAATTGAGTAACTGAGAGTTAGAAGGGTAAATAATTTGCTTAAAGGTCATTGACGAGAGGGCAGGATTGGAACTTCCGTCTTCCAGCTAGCAAGCCACAGTTTTCCATCTCTCCACATTTATTGTCTCGTGAAAACTCACAGACAGCAGAAGATCATGGGATCATAGAAACGAAAGGGAAATTTCATCTAGTCTGTCTCTCAGCCAACTTGGTATTATATTCTACAGTAATCTTGGCAACTGGTCAAATTGCCTCAGCTAGAAAATTCCCAATGCTGGGAAGCTCACCATGCTTTTGGAGACAGCCTGAGTCATTACTGGACACACTAGCACAGAGTTCTTCATAAGGGGCTGATTCCTGCCTCCGCACATCCTGCTGTCTTAGCCCCATCCTCTGGTCCTGCACATAATCAGTTACTTCCTCTTCCAAATGGGTCTTCCAAATCATAAAGAGCATCACTCAATAATCAGAGGTCTACCATGTGCCAGGCACAGAACCTGGCATCCTGCCCAACCCAAGTCCTCTTGTTCATGTTTCAGACATTGCTGATCCTTTGCACCTATATGTTTCTTCTCTGGACCAACTCTGGCTTGTTACGTTACAGAACCTGTTCCTCTCTTCTAAATCCTCACAGACCATTTCTTTAAGAATATAATTCTATTTAGAGCCACAGAGAAAGTAGTTATTTTTTAAGGAGTATAAATTAGTTTTAATATTTAAACTAACTATACTAACACTCACTACATAAGTAGTAAGTACACTTGTTGTCAAGTATCACACAAAGGACTGCAAATTGCATGTGGTTATTGGAGAAATGGTTGACCAAAGTTATCAGTTGAAATGGAGACAATATGTATACCCTTTCCTCAGTTTCAAACAAACTTAAGATAACAATACTTATTACTATCATCATCATACCTAATACTTACAGAATGCTTTCAAACGAGCCAGACTCGTGGTAACAACTCTAGGAATTGGATACTGTGATCATTTCTAGTTTTCTGATGAGGAAACTGAAGTCAAGAAGGGTTATGGACCTATCCAAGATGCCCAGGCTGCAAGTCAGGCATTCTGCTCTGATGACTCAGTGACAAAGCCATCGTGTGTCAGCCGTGCTAGTGTAACCTACATGTCCTGGTATTGACCGCTCAGTGAATGTAAATTTGGTCACACCTAGAGATGCTCCTCCTTTTGACACACACAATCCTTTCGAACCCACCTGAAGTCTGATTCTTTCTGTGAATGATTCCCTTGTAATATTTTCCAGAATTAAATCCCTGTAACAGTCACATGCCTGGCACCAGTAAGTCCTCAATACATATTTATTGAGTGATTCAATTAGGGGCCCTTCTCTGTCAGTTTTTGAGTCCCAGGTAAGATCAGATACTTTTGGGTCCTGTGGTGGGAGCGGTGGCAGGACGGAAAGAGGATAAGAAGGCCGTGTCATCAGTGTGCCCCAGCCCTGATGCAGTCCCTCTGCTCTGGGGCCTGCTGCGATGAGGCCGCCTATAAGCCCAGCGGACTGCTCCTGCCTGGCTGTCAACATCCACGTCTTCTCTTTCTGTCTTTCTCTCCAGGAGGAAACTGTGCCTCTCTTTTTATTTATTGCTCTCAAGGAGGGCCCCGGACACTAGTGATGCAGTCATCTTGTTGATCCTGAGACTTTCTCCAGGAGGCACAGGGCCATGTGGAATCCAACAGGCCCAGCTGTTGTTGGAAGCTCCACTCCTGCCCCACCCTGCATAGCCTCAATGTAGAATCTGGACCCCCAGGCTAACCTTCCCTACATCTTTCATCCCCCTCTTCCTCCCCGTCCTTCTTCCTTCCTTCCTTCCTCTCTCTCTCTCTCTCTCTGTATCTCTTTCTCTCTCTCCATTTTAGAGACTACCCCCTTCTCAACACCCACCCTCCCAGGGACCTTCTTATCCCACCTCAACCTGATGTCCATTGACTTCTCTCAGTGTGTTAGGAGCATCTGAAACCCAATTATGTAGAGAATTCAAGTTTCTTCCTGTGTTGTTTCTGGGTCTCATTCACATTTGAAGCCGTGGCTGAGCAGCCAGTTCTGTCCCTGACAGTCAGGGAGGGCTGTCCAGATACGTAGCAGGCCTGACTGTGGGGGTCAGAGCCCAGTGTCACTCACTCTGCTCTGGCCAAGCCAGTGTAACCTATTAAGCTAGCACGGTGGTTCTCAAAATTCATCATTCATTAGAATCACCAGGAAAGCATGTTTAAGCACAGATTATTGGACCTCACTGTCAGTGTTTCTGATTCAGTAGACCTGGGGGAGTCAGGATGCAGGAATGTACATTTCTGACAACTTCCGAGTCCAGGGACCACACTTTGAGAACTGAAGCCAGGGTGCCTTCACTGTACTAGACTGAATTGGTTTGGGTAGTGAAATTAATGCTACTGATTATTTAGTTTCTGCTTGTTCAAGGCAGGTTCAATGGGAATGTCTTAGTTCAGGCTTCCATAACAAAGTACCATAGACTGCGTGGCTCATAAACAGTAGAAACTTATTTCTCACAGTTTGGAGGCTGGAAGTCCTAGATCAGGATGCCAGCATGGTCAGTTCCGGTGAGGCCCTCTTCCAGCTTGCAGACTGCCAATTCTTATTTTATTCTCACATAGCAGAAAGAGGGCCAGAGAGCTCTCTGGGGTCCCTTCTATCAGGGCATTAACCTCATTCATAAGAGCTCCACCCTCATGACCTAATTACCTCTCAAAGACCTCCATCTCCTAACATCATCACATTGGGGTTAGGATTTCAACACATAAATTTTGGGAGGATATAAGCATTCAGTCCATTGCAGAAAAAAAACCCAGAGTCAAATATTACATTTATAGGCATAAATCTATATGCATATCAATTGTTGATCTAGTGAGTTAATGGTCAAGAATGGCACTACTTGATTAAAAGTATTCTAAAACTTTCAGAAAGGTCTTTGAAGCATTCCAGTGAAAAAGTCAAACCAAGGTCAGCCCACACTGGGATGAGCACCCATCATCTGGGCAATGTAGGAATTTTGTTTTGTAGATTTCTGTACATCATTCGTAACTAATGGCCCTGGGTGTGATTTGGAATGAAACAACCCCTTACTCAGGTTGAGAGAATCGTGCAGCAGCTTTTAGGAGTGAGTGAAGGGTGAGTTGCTCAAGCACAGCTTTAACCTCAATTCAAGCCAAGGCTGAAGGAGAAATTTGCTTTCCCTCATGAGCTTTCCTGCTTTGTATCATCCCTTCATTTGCATGCAACTCTGTTGTTTTCCTAGAAATGGGGCTGGGAGAGCTCAAATGCAGAACCTAACAAGGATTCTGGGTTGTCAAGTGAGGACACCAGAGCCCTGTTTCCATGTGAGGTGCCAGGCCCTGGGAGGAAACTGTCAGGGCTTTGGAAACTGTGAATGGAGGTCAGAGTGCTCGCACATCCCAGGTAAACAGCTCGAAAGCAAAAACAGAAGTTAGGGCTGCTGGCTCCTGGTGGACATGGGCCCTGGGAAGAGAGGACTTCACTGTCTTGTGTTCCAGGGTTGGCAAAGAGGGCTCTGGATATGATGGTAAAGCAGCCACTCCCCAGGAAGTTCTCTAACCGCTTATGTGGGAGAACTTGGCCCAAACTCCTGGAGCCAAGGGAGGAGCTGTCAAAAGCAGAGCTGGGATTCTTTCTCAAGTAGCAGCAGAACAACCTCTCTAAGTTTGGTTCAAGGAACTAGGGAAAACCCTCCACCTGAAACAGGAAGAGCCAAAAAGGTAGGACAGGAACCCCTGTATACAGAGGGGGTGAAGGGTAGGCAATAACAATGGGGACTCTTTATCCCATATCGAGAGGAAGATGTAGATAAGCCCAGGGGTGACAAAGGGAGTGAAATTGAGGCTCTCTTAACAAAACTGGAGCCAAATACTTCTGCAATTGTCATCTATGTCCTGGAACATTTCGAAGCTTAGCAGGCCTGCAGGAAACAAAGGACATTTTTGTTTTGTAATAATTTTAAATTTAATGGAGAAGTTGCAAGAATCATACAAGGAACTCCTCAAAAGGAACCCTTTACCTAGATTCAACATTTTGCTCATTGGATTTATCATTCTTTGTTGATCTATCTATCCAAATGTATACACTTATCCATAATTGTATATAATTTTTTCCAAAATAATTTGAGAGTTAATTTTAGATATTATGCCCTTTTATCCCAATATAAATCAGTGTGTTTCCCCCAAGAATAAGGACATTCTCTTACATAACCACAGTACAATGATCAAAGTCAAGAAACTTAACATTGATACAATGCTATGATCTAAACCACAATCTCTATTCAAATTTCATCTATTGTCCCAATGATGTCCTTTGTAACTAGCTATTTTCCTGGTCCAGGATTCAAGATCATTCAGTGCATTTAGTTGTTCTATCTCTTTAGTCTCCTTTAAACTGGCATAGTCCTTCAGTCTATCTTTTTGTTTCTTAACCTTGACAGTTATTTTATACAATTTCCTCAATTTGGTTTTCTGTAATGTTTCCTTATGATTAGAATCAAGTAATGCATTTTGGGCAGGAATTCCAGAAAATTGCGGTGTCCCCTTTCAGTACATTGCAATAGCAGGTACTGGATTTCAGTTTGTCCCAATATTGGTGATGACGCTAACTTTGATCATATAGTTAAGAGGCCTCCAACAGATTTCTCCACTGTAAAGTTACTATTTTTCCAAAGACCACACTTTAAATCTCATGAATGTAAGCAGTAACATGGGCGAGTGAAATCTACCAAAGGCTCCCTCATTTCTATAAAATGAACTTTGTTCCTCCCTACTTAAACTCTTTCCAGAGTATCTTAATGACTAGAAGAAAGTTTGAGCTGGAAAAGATCTTAGATTCAAGTGGTTCCCTGTTTCCCAAGTGTGGGGTGCTGACTGCTGGTGGGATAAGATGATTTTTATGTGTTGTACACTTGTGTATTAGATTTAATTGTATCACTTAATAGCAATTGTCTTTCCAATCTTCTGAGCACATCAGGTAGAAAGGCTCAGTTGAGTGTTAGTTGCTAATTTTTTCCTTTTCCTTTAAAAAAAACAACAAAGAAAGGGAAGGAAAGAGTCTTTGGTAGGCAATAGTATACAGTACTTCAATACCTTTTTTAAAAATTGCATTTGTTTTTAATAGTTACTGGCTCTTTATTGAACATTATGTAAAATTTTCATTAATAGTAATAACAAATTTTTTCTTTTAAATTACATTTTAAAGAGTGAAGTAAAATAAATGAGTCAATTTAGAAAAACTTTAAGAACTTAAAGAAAACTCTTAGGTAGGGAGCTATGGAAGCGGTAAGAAGATATGGCTCATAGTTGTGAAGATAGCACAGGAATTACTTCAATTTGGGAAATTTCAGTTTAGGCCAAATTCCTTAGAGGAAATTGACAAGCTGGCTAGGTGACTCTTTCTTTCTCCTGATGGAAATTTGTCAGGAGAAGAACAGGTGATGGCAAGAAACAGAACAGGCCACATGAAGGCCTCCAAAGCCTTAAACCCAGGTTGAGAGCACAGGTGTAGGCTTTTTGCTGTAGGCTTCCAACACACCTGCCTTCCCATCCTGCCCCAATCACTCATTAGGTTGTCAGCTCCGGCAGTCCTTCACTTTTGCTAATTCTCATTTATCTCATCCGTGAGATGGGGGTGGTAATAAATGATGTATAACTCATAACCTTTGTTAGGATTTTGAGTTTAGGTATATAAACCGTCCAGTGCAATGTAGTCAGTCAGGAAACGCAGGATATTACGCTGTCATTTTTCTCTTATGGGGACAGGGACAGGGCAAGAGCAGGGGCCCTGGAATGGTAACCAGGGGCTAGATTTTTCTCCCACCCCTCTTTATTGGAAACGCAGCGTGCTCAAGTGTATGTGGCCCAGGCTGTCTCCTAGGCCTACGGTCCCCTGCCATGCCTAGTTCCTCTGAGGTCGCCCTTAGTGAGGACACCAGGGGCCCTCGCCCAGGTCCCTCCAGGCGCCGCGGCAACACTCGCCCCGCGCAGCGCGCCGCCGCCCCGGGCTGTCCTGGCTCTCAGCTCCGGGGCCCAGGACAGAGGCTCCCGCGCATGCGCGCCCGCGTCCCGCGGCTGTTTGGCTGTTTCCATGGCTACGAAGCCCATCAGCCGCGGATCCGAGAGCGAGAAAATGAAACTCAAGAGCCTCCTGCTCCGGTATTACCCTCCGGGTACGTGCCGGGCCCCCTTCGCCCCGCTCCGGGTTCCGGACCCCAGACTGGGAGGGTGTGGGCGGGGAAGGGTGCGGGGTCCCGGAGTGGGTGACCCGGGTGGGACGCCAGGTCGCGCAGCACTCCCCAACTTGGGCACCTCACTCCTTCCGATGCTGGTCTCTGTTCCTCAAAACTTTGAATAACTCTTTTAGGACGTCATTAAACCATACTGTGCATGTCAATCAGTCATCATTTGGTCGCCTACTGCGCACACGCTTGTGCTCCGTGCTGTGGGACTGTAAGTGCCTAGTCCTTGATTCCATTAAGTTAAGTCATTATGAAATAAACAGACAAAACACTACAGTTTTAGAGTAGGATATCCTTGCTTAGTCTTCTAGTTTTATAGGTGAGGTCGTGGTCACCTTTAGAGAATAGATGGATTTCACTGATCACTCATTTTGGTAGGGCCGTAAAGGGGAGTGGAACTCGGCTTCTACTTCAGAACTCATTAAAAATAAGAAGAATGGAAAACAAAAGTCTGCAAAACTTGCCACAAAGCAGCAGATGACTAACTACATGTGCCCAAAGAACAGTTTGGATATGAAAGTGTCATAAAGATTTCAAAGGAGGGTAAGATGCTTTGGGCCAGTTTGATTTAGGATAGCTTTATGAAGGGTGGGACTTAGAGAATTTAGGGTCCACTATCTCCACTTTTCCAGGCAACACATCCAACTGCTTAGTCAACATCTCCACTGAAGTGTCCAACAGGGTTCTCACGATTCCTTTCCTCCAATCCCATCCTAATCCTGCTGCTTCCTCCCGCTGGGCCTGGCGGGAGATGGCATCACACGTCCAGTTTTGGGGCAGAAACCTTGATCATCATCCTTTGTTTCTTTCTTGTGATCACTCACTGCCCCTCTCTGTACTTCCTCACCCATCCCATTGATGAATTCTGTCAACTCTTCGTCCAGAATATTCTGTGAATCCATCAGATTATCCTTCATTCCATAGCACAGGTTTCTTAGTCTAACATCCCTTCCAGCTACCAGCCTAGTCCAACTCTCCATTCTGGGGTCTGTCTCCTCTTGCTGGGCTACTTAAGTGAGTTACCAACTGGATTCCTGGATCTCACCCCTCATCTCCTACACTCTCTCTGCCACTAGCAGGTGGTAGGATCCACATTTAAGCTCTCCGTTGGTTCCCATCACTCTTGGAATAAAATCCCCACTCTGCAGGATCTGGCTCAGCCTGCACTGCGGACTTCTAGAACCTTACTCTTCTACCCTCACTGTCCTTCAGACTTCTTTAGCTGATTTTCCAAAACTGAAGAGAGGGTCTTTCTATCACTGTTGCATTCTGGACCAAGCTTTCCCTAGACCTAGGAATAGCTGGCTCCTTTTCTTCATTCATTTTCAGTCAATGTCAGCCACCCAGAGAGACCTTCCTTTCCCACCCATTCACAGTAGCCCACACTGATTTCACTCTATGCCATTTAGTTTTTTGTTTTTATATTTTTTGGTTGTCGTCTGAAACTCTGTTATGTTTCAAATGTCTGCCTCTTTCTCGTAGAATGTAAACTAATACCTTGTCTCTTTTGTTCACTGCAGTATCCTCTTCTTCTACAAGAGATTCTGGGACACAGGAGGCGTGTGTGTTGAGTGAATGTGTGAATAAATGGATGTGTATGATGAAAGAGGTCAGTCCAGGCATGGAAATTGTTGTGAATATGTATTTAAAATCTCAAGAGGTGCTGCTTCGGCCTCCCTGCAAGAGTGGGCCTGGGCAGCAACTCTCTCCAATGTGAAGTTAACATTTGTCAAAAAGACATTCGTTATCTCCCTCATAGAATTTCAATTAAAATAACACAAAAAGGCTATAGATATGAAAGTATCTACGAAATTTAAATTATATATAGGTATCTAGTATATAGGAAATGTTAAATTGAGACTAATAGCCTATCCCCTTCAAGCATTCCACAATTTTCTTTTGGCTATAGTTGCCCATAGGCCAGTGCTGGGACCCATAAATAGACCAATAAATGAAGGTTTTGTCTCTGTCTCTTTGTTGTGGAGCATAGGTTCAGAGTGTGGGCTCTAGGATCGGAAGATCCTGCTGCTATCTCATTTGATTCTTTGTCTTCAGAGTAAATAAACCTCCTTGAAAGAATGTTTTCTTCAATTTCTCTCCTTCCTTCTGCCTTGAAGTCATTTCTATCACGTTCTTATCCTCACTGCTCATGGGAACTGCCCTCTTCAAGATCCCCAGTGACCTCCGTGTTGCTGAATCAACTGGCCAAGCCACAGTCCTTGCCTTGTGTGCATCTCATACGGGGGTCTCCACTGGTCTTCCCCATCTCAGTAAATTGCAGCTCCATTTCTCCACTTGCTCACACCAAAATTTTAGACTCATCCTTGTCTCCTCTCTTTCACACTTCATATCTGGTGCAATAACAAATCTTGTCAGCTCTACCTTCAAAATATATGCAGAATTCAACAACTTCTCCCCACTTGGACACTATGTTCTCTTTAGGGCTAAAGCTTCCTTCCATCTACTTCCTACTTCAGTCCATATAGCAGTGGGATGACTCTGTTAGAACGTAAATCTGACCGTGTCACTCTCTGCTCGAGCCTTCAATGGCTTTTCATCTCACTTAAAGCAGAGGGGCTGTGATCCCCAAGGCCCTGCAGGATCTGCCCCTTGCTTTGCTTCTCTGATGTCACCACTTCCTAGTTCCCCCGCCAGCAACATTATCTTCTTGGTGTTCTTTGGACATGGCAGTGTGTGTGCACACTCAGGGTCTCTGCGGTTGCTGCTTTCTTCTGTCTGGAATAACCTTCTGCTAGACATTTGCATAGCTTGTGCCTCTCCATTTCTAAAAACTCTTTCTTCAAAAGTGTGTAACGTGAAACCTTCGGTGACCTTCTTTACTAGAAACTTCTATCTTCTTTCCAAGGTATTTCACAGTCCCCTTCCCTGATCTGTCATTTCTCCTCAGCCCTATCTCAGTCCAACAGACCATGATTTTACTCATTTATCTTGCTTAGTCTTCCCCACTAGAAAGAAAAAGCTCTGTGAGGGTAGGAACTTTGTCTGTTTTGTTTACTACTGTATCTCTAGCATCTAGACAGATTCTTGTATAAAATAGGTACTTATTCATTTGTTCATATGTTTGTTGAATAAATGAGCTTAATGACAGGCACGTCCTGAGAACAATGCCTTGAACTCTTCCTGAAATGTGAAAGGGCCAGATAAAAGGGACCTTTGATGTTCACTGCAGCTCTAAAAGTCTAGGGTTCTAATAGCAATCTTGATTCAAGTAAGGCGTGAGACTCTAATGAGGTTACATTACTTAGCATGCTTAGACATTCGATTTCTGAATTCCAATCATTGGTGAGCCATATTATATGCATGTTTCCAAAGTACCATGAATAGCTGGTGGGTGTTTCAATAACATTATCAAATAGGAAAAAATCACTCACCACTCAATCATTCCCATGCTACCTTTATCCCTTCTGCATGTAGAGCAGTTTTGTTTTGCTTCCTAATCCTCCAGTTTCAGCCCTTCTATTTTCTTTGGAACCATGTATAGGTCAGGAGCATTATCTTGTTGGCATCCACTGAATTATCCCTCTCCCTACCTAAATTCCTGAAGTCTAAATGTACATAGCAGTAACATGACTAACCAAACATGGGACATTCTCTTTTAATCTTGGTCACGTTCACTAATTCAGAAGCTCTAAGCTTTGTGAAGAGTAAGTGTTGACTGTGTGCTTTTCAGCTGACTCAGGGCAACCTTTGTCTTTTATTTATTGTGTGCTGTCCCTAGTTCTTTGACCAGAAGAAAGTAAATAAACATCAATTAAACTGGTTAATATTCTGAGCAATTTAAAGGTTTCTATTGATGTATGACCTAAGAAAGAACACTGATATCATTTGAAGCATATCCTTCTAATATACTGAAGAATTTTTGGAATAGAGGCTTCTTACATAAGAATTGTATTTATTGCATAATAGAAGATCAAGACTGTTAAGATATTATGGGAGGTGGCAGAGGAGGGGGGCTAAGCATGGTGTGGAGTTCAGGTGGTGATGAGACTCCCATTTCCTAATAGGCCAGGGACTGGTACTGGGCCAGGGCCCTGGGGTTGGGGACTGCAATCTTAGGGAAAGCACATGTGTTTGCTTGAGTTGTGAAATGAGCTAACCGTTTTTTTTTTTTTTAATGGAAGAACATTTTTTAACTTGAAAGACAGAAACAAACATGGTTTTCAAACTTATACATTTGGCAGACATTTTCTCAAAATTTTTGAGATTTATTGGTCCATATCTATAGAGTTAGTACAATAAAATGACTAAGAGTCTCTGTTCAGGGTTTGTTTTCCAGTGTATTATCTCTGTATTGTTCAGATGGAGTATATTCTATTGATCTGTCGAATCTGTCCTCTGTCATCTTTATTGTTGAGCCTATTTAGCAAAATTCTTATTTTGATTATTGCATTTTTCAGTTCTATAATTTTCATTTGGTTAATTTTAATAACTTTATTTTCCATTTTTTTCATTTGTTTCAAGTGAATTTATAAAAAATTATTGAAACATTTTTATGACATCTCTTTTAAAATCCTTATCAGATGATTCCAGCCTCTGATTCATCTTGGTATTGATGTTTGTTGATTATCCTTGGCATAATGGGTGATTTTTTTTATTGTATCCTGGACATTTTGGTTATTATGAGGACTCTTGATCTAAAGCTTCTAATTTGGCTAATAGCATATAGGCTCTGGCCTACTTTTGTGGGCTTTAGTTCTTATGGCAGTTTAATTTCCTAAGACCTTGCAACATTATTGTGGTAGCCTTTGTTTTTCTGGTACTGTTAAGGCTCCTGCTCAGTCCCTGCTGGTGCAACCTGCAGGGGCAAAAGGAACTTCCCTGGTGTGCCTACTGTCACTGGGTGACCTTCTGGGTTACTCCTGGGTCTGGTTAGGAGGCAGGGAGACACAGGACCTTGCTGATGCTGCTTTGGTGCCTGTTTGTGGGTTGGGGTTTGAGACATCCCAGGACTTCACTGTTGCTCCTTGTAGGCAGATGGACCATTCACCAATGGCCTGCTTGTGGAGTGGGGTCTGAGAGGTCGTAGGAAAGGGTTGGGGAACCTACAGCCTTAAGGCCACATGTGGCCTTCTAGGTCCTTAAATGAGGCCTTTTGACTGAGTCCAAATTTTACAGAACAAATCCTTTTATTTTTATTAATACCTTTTTGTTCATCTTTTATAATTTTATTTTATTTTTAAAATGAACATATTTAAAATAGAAAAGAATAAAATAAGTTTTAATGAAATAATCCTCCCAGATTGACCAGCACAATTAGAACATTAGTAAGTCATCAGGGCTAAATTGATGGCTGCTACGCTCATGATTTAGTTCTGACTTCCACCACCTGACTGGCGCCACTACTCCATGAGCCTGGTTGGTGAGAGTTTATGAGGGTCAAGCATGCCAGTCTATTATCAGCTTTTGACAACAGTGAACTGTGTTTCTGTTTGAAGTGGACTTTGTCAATAGTTGCACAGCTCCAATGGCATTTTTAAATTCTGTCTGCTTAACAGCCTGTCATGTCAAAGATGACCAAGAGAATGCTGAAAGAAGAAAACAGATTTTTTAATGAGGATTAAAAATTGCAATATTATCTTGTTTCTGCTAAAGATAAAATGATTTGCTTCCTTTCTGATACTGCGATATCAATATTAAAGGAATTCAGTGCTCAATCAATATTATAATAACACTCATAGGGAACACAAATATTTTAAATTAGAGGGAGAGGCATGAAAAGTTGTACTGCAGAAATTGAAAGATGAAAAGCAAAAGCAAAGACAATTCTTTCAAGCAGCAGTAAGACCTGGAAATAGTGCCACTGAAGTAACTTATAAAGTAGCTTATGTACTTGGGAAAAAAGGGAAGCTATTCAGTGATAATTGAAATTGTGAAAGAACACATTGTTGAAGTTGTAGGATGCTTACTTAGACCCCGAAGATGTTTCAAAGCACAAACAACTGCCTCTTTCAAGGAGAACCATAACTGATTGGCAGCATGAATTAGCCCTCAACTTAGCAAAACAATTTCATGCAATACTTTAAAAGAAAAATATATATTAAATATTATTCAATCACTTTGGCTGAATCAACTGATACTACTGACTTGGTGCAGGTTTTATACTTCATTTGGGTTGGAACAGAAGATTTTATTTGCTAGGAAGAGTTACTCACTTTGGGTACTCTTGTGAACAGAACACAGGGAATAGATATCTTCAACAACTTTCTAGGTAAATGTCATGAAGTTGGACCAGATTTGGTAAATTTAGTGAGTGTATGTACAGATGGTGCATCTTCTGTGACAGGAAACCATGAAGGGGTTATTGCCCAGATAAAAAAAGTATTAACGGATACAGATGCTCTCATTTTTTTTCCATTGTATCTTGCATCAGCAAAATTTCTGTGCTAAACCTACTATTTTAAGTGACACTTTGCAACAAGTTATAAGTATTGTTAACTATATTCATGCAAATGCAACACAGCATTGTCAGTTTGGTAACATGCTAAAGTTGAATGATGAGGTATTCAGTGTGTATTTGCCATATCATTCTAAAGTGCATTGGCTATTTCAGGGACAGGTGTTAGCCAAAATTTTATCTCTGTGAGAACAGATAGTTAAATTTATGAAGAACAGAATCAACAATGTGAATTATTGAAAGAAGATTTGTATAGGAACACAGCATTTCTGTATGGTATCATGTCAAATCAAAACAACTTGAATATTTCTTTGCAAGGTAACATTAAGTCTATATATGATATGTGGCAAAAAAAATCCAGTATGTACAGTGGGGACTGGGGCAGCCCAGGGTATCCACTGGGGGACTGGACAACCTGCAGGGGCCCCAGTTGTGGGGCAGGGTTTAGGGCTCCCTAGTAGTTATTTGTCAGGCTTTTCTTTTACTGGTCTTTTGGTCACAAGGAGCAAGCTTTTTTGTTTCTTGTATTTTGTTTTTTTGTTTATTTCTTTTGTGCTCCCATGCTGTAGGTCCCCCTGGTTCCACTTTGGGGGTATGTGGGAGATAAAAAGAAAGTCCAGGAGTCTCACCATATTGTCATTCCTCAAGCCCTAAGGCTTCTAGCCTGTTCACCTTCTTCTACTAAATGTCCACTATCATTGTCTATTGAATAATTTCAAGGGTATTTAGTTGTCTTCAGAGGGAAGGACCAGAGAAAAGTGATTCTACACAATCTTGTTGTGGAAGCAGACATCACTGCATATTTTTTGTTAAAAGTTTAAACATTTTAAAAATAAAAATAAAAATTTATCTTAAATAAATAAAAATTAAATTTTAAAAATAAAAATTAGGGGAAAGCAGATTAACTTTTGACATAGGTAGTCATAATAAGTGTCTTATAATATGTTCATTCCTTTTTATAGGAATTATGTTGGAATATGAAAAAAGAGGAGAATTAAAGACCAAATCCATAGATTTGCTTGATCTCGAGCCCAGGTAAGTAGCTATATCATGCAACAAGTATTTCATATCCACAATTTTTATTGGAAAATCTTGACATAGAGTGATGGTGGGTGAGCTGCATAAACTACAGATAATACATTATTTTTGAAAAATTATTCTTCTGTGGTGTGTTATCTCCTGTTTGTTTCAGTGAGTTGTACTTGAGGGTTTTGCTGAGTGAGGAGGAGGTGGGAAAAGGGCCATTACTTTGCTGTTTCATTTCTTTCAAAACAGGTCCTTTTAAAAAAAAAAAAAAGAAAGAAAATAAACCTTTTAGTTTAGAATAATTTTAGAAAAGTTTTGAAGGCAACATGCCCCACACCCAGTGTCCCCTGTTATTAACATCTCAGATTAGTATGGTACATTTGTCAAGATTGATGAGCCAGTATTGATATATAAT
Organism: Cheirogaleus medius; assembly: GCA_008086735.1. Lineage (NCBI taxonomy): Eukaryota > Metazoa > Chordata > Mammalia > Primates > Cheirogaleidae > Cheirogaleus > Cheirogaleus medius. The sequence continues at coordinate 63,280,039 of VBSM01001562.1, forward strand.
TATTAGCTACAGCCCATACTTTATTCAGTTGTCCTTAGTTTTTCCCTAATTCCCTTTGAATCCAGAATCTCATGTGACATTTAGCTGTCATGCTTCCTTATGCTCCTCTTGGCTGTCCCCATTTCTCAGACTTTCCTTATTTTTGAAGACCTTAACATTTTTGAGAAGCATTTGTTATTGAGTTTTAAGAATATTACTAAGCCTGTTATTTTCTAAGTAAATAAATATTTTGTAAGGCTGGCTGCATATGTTCCTCCTCCTTAATTGTCATGCTGCAGAGATGTTAGACCTAGTCTCTATCTCTCAAGCTTGGTGTAAGCCCAGAGGAGATCCCTAGAGTTCCTTCCCTTTAGGAAATCTCATGCAAAACTTCCCTCCAAGAGACTGAGTCAGAGTAGTGATTATACCTGTGGGAGCCCAAATTCAGATAAAATGAAGATATTCTCAATGGATGAAAATAAAAAATTAGAGCAAAAATACTGTGTTTTAGACTTGTGGCCTGAGACTGCTGGCAAAGGGACCTCTGTTATAGGTTATAGGTTATAGGGCTGCTCTCTAGTTTTAAACTAAGCCCAGATGGCAGCACGGCTGGTGAGAAGGACTCTCTTAATCCTGGAGCTGCTGCCACTCGAGAGAGTTGGCGTTGCAGGGGACTCTTGTCTTGGGGGAGAATAGGGCATGGCTCAGAGGATGATGGTCTATGTAGGGCTCAAGTTTTATTCCAGGTGCCTGATACAGAGAAATTACTCAATAGGTATTTTATTTTTAATCAAAGAAGAAACAGTGGCATGGAGAGTGTCATTGAATTTCATCTACAGCAATCCTTGTTTAAGCTATTTTCAAGGAAGATGAGGCTTAGGATCAAGCCAAAATTGTTATTTTTTATGAATGGAACATGTTATTGATTTTTGTGACTATGCTAGCATGCAGAAAGTGTCTTTGATAGATATTCACCTATTTAGTCAGCAATCATGTATGTGCACCTCCAAAATGCAAAGCTCTGGGTCACGTTCTGTAAGAGGCTATGAAGATACTAATCATAACCTGTCTGCTTAATGGGCTTATTGTCTAGTTTGACAGACAACTTGTACAACATGAAACATCATATAGGCGGTACCGATAAACTCCTGTATGAGAGAATAACCTCTGGCTGGACATTCGGCAAAAACGCAGGTTTTATATTTAAAAAGGGTGGATCCCTAAGTCATTTCCAAAAGGGCTTGTGGGCTGTGAATCCAGGCACTCTTAAGATTTTGAAGTTCTCCATAAAAAGCCACAGTCACTCAACACTGTTGTGTTTTCTTGAGGCGATGTTAAGATGTAGCCACTCCTAATCATGACAGTTTGGTGATGCTGGAAAGTAAATAAATGTCTCAAAAAAAAGAGAAAAGTATGCGGTTTCTTTCTAGTTCTGCTTAAGAATCTGGAAGTATTGTGTCTATAAAAATACTTGAATCATAGATGACACAACGGAGTCACAGTACAAGAAAATAGCAATGAGAGTAGTTTTCATGCCACTGTGTTGTTTACTGATTAATGTGAATTTTTCCCCCAGACACCTCTTAGGAAATATGATGGTGTTTTTTAATTGTATAAATGTTGTGCTTCATAAAGGAATGCAATTCTTCATGCAATAAACATATGGGCAATTTTTGACATAAAATAAAAGTAACATTATTTTTTTTGGGATAATTTTCAGTACTGATGTCAATGCTTTAGTAGAAGAAATCCACAAAGCAGAACCTCTAATTACAGCTTCACGGACAGAGCAAGTCAAACTTTTAATACAGAGATTGCAAGAGAAACTTGGCCAGCACGGCAACCACAAATTCTATCTTTTTAAGGTAATACATGTTTTAAAAATAGTAGGTAGAATAATTTCAGTGAACAAATTGATTTTTATTAATCTCTTCCCCCAAATATTTTTATTTCCCTAAAAATATTTTTCCACACAAAAGGTTTAAGAGCAATTTATTTCAGTGCCTCACATGTATTTGCTAAGACTACATCTCAATAATTGTTAAATGAATGAGTGACATTCAAAACATTTATTTCTTGAGAGGTTACATAAAGATTTGTAGTAAGTTTAATTCTCTTTTTTAATGCTAAATTTAAAGGATTATCATTATATGTTAAGGTTGTTTTAAGTTATTGAGTAATTAAAATTTTTTTGTTAGAGTAATATTAAGAAATTGTGTATCAAAATATATGAACATTCCATATTTTCTGTTTTCATGTGATCTAAAATATGCCACAGTAAATTAATTATCTATATGAATTATGTAATTTTAATGTGATATAAATATGTTTATTTTTCTCTACCACTTTTGCTGGTTAAATACAAAATATAAAAAATATCATTTAGTACTTCAGGATAAGCTTTTATATTTTCTTTATTATGTAAACATATTTAATAGTATATTCTAGAATTGATTCATGTTACACTGCTTTTATCAATATCTTTTATGATTTAAATATAATTATTTTAATAAAATATAATTATTATTTATATACTCACCTATTCGATCTGATACAAAATATCTGGGCACTTTTTGGTAGTCATCCATCCATTCCAGTTTCTAGAAGACGATGTTACATGCTTGTAATATCTCTGTTTCCAGAAGGTGGCACTGTTTAACTTCAAATATGAGATCTGCCATGCCTGTGATCTTGTAATTTATTCTCCAAAGGGAACATTTTTGATAGTGAAAGTGGATACTTTTAATAGTTACACTCTGGCAGCAGACATAACTGGGCTGTCCCAGCCTAGCCGGCCACTCTAGTAATAGATTAATCCAATTTATGTATATACATTCAATAAATATTCATTAAGCAGCCACTATGTGCTAGAGGTTGTAGGGATTGTAAGATAATTAAACATACTCGGAAGGAGCCTTAGGATTCAAAAATTAATAATACATTGTAAAATACATATTTGAAATGTATTTAGTATATTTCCTAAATACACTGTTCATACATATATACAAACCTATAAACAATATGTAAAAGAAAATGTTACAAATTAGTGCTATTTGGTATCTTATTTACTAGCCATAATTTACCTTAAAGGTAAATTGATGGAAAACAAAGAACAAATTATGTTTTTGTAATTATCTGTAATTACCAAATGTATTATTTGTCTTAATAATAGAGGGTACAATGTATTTTTTTCTCATTTGCTTGGATATTAAGTATCATCCATTTATGACATATAATTAAGACAAGAATGAGTATCTTCATTGGTTTGAAATTAAAACGAATGAATTAATTTGTTCTGAGTCTAAAAACTCAAAGTGTTTTCTTTTATTGAAGGTTCTCAGAGCACATATATTGCCATTGACTAATGTTGCACTTAACAAATCAGGCTCATGGTAAGGTGCTCTTTTTATTTCTAATTTTTAGCAATCAAGTGATAAATTTTTTAAAAATGTTTATTGGTCCAAGGTTCTGGTCAGTTAAGTATATAACGTGTTTATTTCTCTGATTTCAGTATCCTACTGAATGCTGAGGAGAAATATAAACACTTTCTCCCACTAGTCTAATCTGAGTTTTCCGTAATATTTGTGCCATTGTGAATGGGAGGGATAGTGGGATCTCAGCAGATATTATGGTGGTGAATAACTTGACTCAGGAATGGGTGGGGTGGGGTGGTCTCTTCCCTGCCTTGAGTGGCTAGGATCAGTTGACTCAGAGCAGGTGTTTTCCATCGAGCCTAGTGATTTGCAGGATGGTGAAGAGAAGCTTCAGGCCTGTGTTCAGAGCCTGGCTCTGATCAGCTTGGGATCTGAGGTGCTAGGTAGGAAAGATGAGGAGGAAGCCTGCTCGTGACCTACAGACATAAATATAAACGTGTCTGTCTTAGTTTGCTAGGGCTGTCACAATAAAGTACCACAAAGCGAGGGGCTTAAACAACAGAAGGTTATTGCCTCACAGCTGTGGCGGTGAGAAGGCAGAGGTCAAGGTGTCAGCAGGGTTGGTTCCTTCTGAGGGCTGTGGGGAAGAATCTGCTCCTCTGTCCTAGCTTCTGGTGGGTGGCTGGTGCTCTTCCACGTGTAGAAGCATCACCCTGTCCTCTGCCTTCATTTTCACACGATTTTCTCCCTGCGTGTGTGTGTTCCTGTTCTTATAAGGACATTTTGGATTAAGGGCCCACTCTACTCTGATATGACCTTGTCTTAACTAACCACATCTGCAATGACTCTGTTTCCAAATAAACTCACGTGTTAGGGTTAAGACTTCAACACATGCATTTGTGGAGGGGCACAATTCAACCCGTAACAACGTCTGTAGTAGATATGTGTAGAGCTGCAAACCTTAGTCTAAATTTACACATAGGTAGAGGAAGGCCATGGGAGAAGCAGCTAGGACGACATGCCTAGAAGAATATCAAAGATACCCTTGGCTCATCATCCTCCTTGCTTAGTTGAGTTTTAGTAACAGTTTGTTTTCACCTTTTATCGTTAGCACTCGACGTCCAGATTGGCTTTTCAATATTGTTTACTTTTTTCCTGTGTTGGGGAAATATCTGTTTGTTATACTTTTGAAGCAATGTTTCTATTTATGTTTTAAACATAAAGTCTCTTTTCTAATCGAATACTTAATGAATGACTAAGATGCTACTATTTCACATTAAAATATTAGATGTCAGTATACCAATTATTCTTGCTGTAGCATAGTCATGTTAAAGGAGCTGTTAATTTATTAAACAAGAGTATATTTATTGAACACTTGCTAGTGTGCCAGTCATTGCTCTAGGTCCCGGGGATGGTGATGGGCAGAAGCACTAGCATGTATACGAGAAACAATCTGGTAGTTCAGGGACGAATAAGAATGCGACTGTGGCTGATGAGGGTGTACTTTTGGGAGAAGCTGAGTGTCCTGCAGATAGCCAGGGGCCGCTGGCCTTATAGACCATGAGCAGAAGTCTGAATTTCTCTCTAGATTGCTGCAAAGCCATTTAAGGAAGGTTAAAAAAATAGCTCCAATTTCTGAGAAGAAAATAGACTTTTGAAGACCATACATAAGCCAAGACCCACTAGAAGACAGTTTCATTTGCTTAGGCAAGAGATGGAGTCAGTGGAGCTGGTGGGAAGTGGCCATATTAGGGATGTGTTTTGAGATTTCACTAACAATTTACTGATGGATTTTGTATGAGAGAAAGAGAGGAGTCAGGACTGAGGCCAAGATTCCGTGGTCTGAGTAACTGGGAGAATGATGCTATAATAGATATGGTAGAGTTTCAAAAAATATTACTGATTCGTATATATATTATTTAATTATATAATTAACCATTATTAGAAAGATTACTCTTTATTTAGTGATTCCTTTTTTGGTTTGAGATAAAATTGGTTTATTCATTAGTCTCTAAGTTAAAGGATTTATATATCATTCTCAATTTAATTGTTCTGTATACATGATTTCTATTGTAAAAGACAAAATAAACGCAGTTATTATCCTTGAGGTAAGAGGTAAAATCTTTATTAACACTGCCATGCTCCTCCTGTAACATGCTTATAGCTAATATGCTTGTGCCAGCTTTATCACAGGGAGCTACGACCGCACGTGCAAGCTCTGGGACACGGCGTCTGGAGAGGAGCTGCACACCCTGGAGGGCCACAGGAATGTGGTGTACGCCATAGCGTTCAACAATCCTTACGGGTTTGTCCATCCGTTCACTTGTTTCTTCGTTCATTCATTCATTCATTCATCCCTCCATCTATTGGAGGAGCAAGGGAAGAGGCAGAGGATTAAAAATTCTTTGAGTTCTGGGTATGTGCTTTGGAAGCCTTTTAAATACCTCCTTCAGTGCTTAGAAGAGCCTTTGGGATGGGCATTACCATCCTCATGTAGAATACAAGGTCAGGGACCCTTCCCAGGATCACACAGTGGAGAAGAGTTCACGCCCAAGCAAGACCCGACTCTGGCCCTTGGGAGGTCCCCAGCAGGCAGTTCCTACTGATGTGCAGCCCTGGGCTGGTGCCTTTGGGTCATGAGACATGCACAACATGGATTACTTCATGGAGAAGTGACTTTACAGTCTTGCCAGGTAGGGAAAAAGTGGGGGTGTGGTAACATGCTAAATAACAGCAGCAAGTACAATAGAAGTGTGTTAAAACCAACCTCTAGTTAATTGATTCAGTAGATTAGCCATTGTTCTCTCTCTTTTCACATGACACCCTGCTGGTACCCCAGGCACTCTGAATGCGTGTAGCAACTAGGCTACCCGCTGGTGTAGGTATTCTCTTCCCACTGGTTAGCTTCTAAGCTTATTTGGAGTTAATTGTGTTTGTCCACAAACCTGCTTATGTTGGTTGTGCTTTCAGTTGTAATTATGTCATTTAACGAAATATTACATAAGCTAATGAAATGTGAATGTGAAAAAAAAAAGCTGTGGGTTTCTATAAAAACATAGATAGGCAAATCTTTGGGGAAAATTGTTACTAAATGAGGTTGTAGATGAGATCAATATTAAATTAAAAAACACATCGTAAAAATATAGAAAAAAATTCTCACTCATATTGTTCTGCAAATATGTTTAAGTTCGTTAAGTTCTCATTCCATTTTTAAGAAAAGAAAACTAGAAATGTAGAGGTTTGGTATGATTTCTGTTAGACTGATGATGAACTCCAATTAGCTGACCCATAGTCAAAGAAAAGACCTTGGCCTCTTGGAAGGTCATGAGCCTGGAGGACAGAAGGCGGTGCAGTATTTCAAGGCATGAATGTGTCAGGCATGTGCAGGGGCCACTCTCTCTATTGAACATTTCCGTGTTGAGAAAGAGAAATGTATGTGATCAGGGCATTCTGTGACACTTAAGCTCCATCTGTAGGACTGAGTTGCCACTAAGGGTTTGTGAACGAACAAGTGGAACAGTGAAAGTGCTATTTTAAATATAAGGATTGCTCTGGCAGAGAGAAGGTCAGAGGGTTTGGAGGTGAGAAGAAACAGGAGGCAAGGAGATTAGGTAGGAGGCAGATACCATAGTACACTCATGAGACAATGGAAACTTCATCTGGGACAGTGACAGAAGGAACAGAGGAATTTTATAAAAATTTGATGCACTTAGAGTACAAATTTTACACTACAGTTTAAAAAGTTTTTAAAAAACTTTTTATCTGAGTTGCTAAAGCCATTATATCTTTTTAAAATGTAATACCCTTTCAAAGCACATTAATTGTGATGGCACAATTAAACTTAATTGGTATATTAAAATGATTAAATATTCCAATTAAATTATAGAAAATTAAACTTTGATCTATGCATTTTTACATTATAGATAATCATAATACCTTATTGTGCCAGCTGTGGAAGAGATTTTATTGAAATTATAAATGACACTGTTTTACTTCTAGTTTAATTCCTACTTTCATTGCAATGCTATTTAAAGGGTATTCTGTACAGTATAATACCATATCCTTTCATAGTCCATTCAACAGACATGATATTTTTGGGTGTTTATCTGAGAACAAAGTTCTCCGTGGGTGGAGAGGTAAGGAATACTTTTTGGCCTTTCAATTGGATTCCACCACGAGCCCCTGATGAAAATCTCCCTTGTCCAGTCATGTGCTAAAGCAGTGTTTTCATTGCACCCATGGGGGCATTGGGGTTTCAGCAGAGTGAGTTCAAGGCAGACACCAAAAATAAGAGGGAGTGTGTGTGTCTGCGTATGTGTGTGTGTGTGTGTGGAGAGAGAGAGAGAGAGAGAGAGAGAGAGAGAGAAACTTCAACCAGTTTAGTGTTTATCTGTTCTATACATTAGAGCAGGAGTAAGCTTTGATTCAACAAAGTAATCTAAAAAAAACATTGACATTATTAATATCCTTTATAATGTGGTGTCATATGGATGTAGAGAATGGTTTGGGACAGAACAGAAATTGGTAAACAACAGCAACTCAAGACTAGTATGTTTGAGGGTCAGGAAGGGTGGGAAAATGGAGTGAGCAAACTGATAAAGAGTTGACTGGGCTCTGAGCTTGTCTCGAGCAGAAGCGGAAGGACATCGGCAGCTGGTAGGGAATGCCCTAGACTGGACGCCAAGGGAGGAAGCCAGTTAGGAGACTCTGGGTGGCAAACCAGGCTTGAGTGTGAGGAAGCTTTGGTGGGGTGGGGGTGGGGGGGTGTTTGCCAGGACCAGCTGCCCCTGGAGAATGGACAGAAAGGCCTTGCCTTCCTGTACTCTGCGGGACCACAGAAACACCACGGAAGTGTGGGTGTTCTGGGAATAAAGGAAGGGAGCAAAGTGTCCGTGTTAGTCTGGACAAATTCCGCAACTGTGCTGGGCTCTTATAGAACTTGCTTTAGCACCTGTGTTTTGGGTCCTAAGACCTCTTACACTTTTGAACAATGACGTTTTACTGTAAGTGATGAGCCCACTGAGTGAACATCTTATGGAGTTGTTTTAAAGCACAGATGTGGGCCAGGGGTAAAAGAAAAGGTTTTAGTTCCAAGATCAAAGGCCACGCAGGCTGATCTACTCTTTCTTGTTGGGTGTTGTGGGTTGATGTGAGGAGAAAACTCTTCTTTGAAAGTGACCGAAGTCTTTATCATATCTCCTCTCTAAACCCTTGTACAACTGGAATAACACAGGCATGATTTTCTCAAGAAGACACTCACTGTTTAACTTCTCAAAACCTTATTATCCATAGGGTTAACTGGATTTTTTTAAAATTTCCCATTTACATTCAATGTTATCCTTAATATTTAAAATTATATGTACAAATTGATCCCATTCAAAAATTAGACCTTTATTTTATTATTCACTGAAACAAATACAGGATTGCTTATAGTTTTAAAAGTGAAGTAAATTTCTAAGTAGATAGAGATTCATGTATTGATCTCTTTTGTCTTAGTTCAGTATCTTATATAATGTGGTTGATTTTTTTTTTATAATCCACATTTTTTTTTTTTTAAATCTTAGGGACAAAATTGCCACTGGGTCCTTTGATAAGACTTGTAAACTATGGAGTGTAGAAACAGGAAAATGTTACCACACCTTTAGGGGCCATACAGCAGAAATAGTGAGTATATTTAATAATTTGTTATATATTTTATGTAGTTGTTTCTTTTTAGGATTCTATTTGGGTCTACCTTTATAATTAATTTTCAAATTCTACTCCAGCGATTTTAATCTGCATAAGTTTTCAATGGTGGTGTTGATAAAATGTAAAGACTACTCTAGTTTTTATGTCTTGCAAATACTGACAAAGCATTGTATCCTGCATGATGAAATAGATATGTAATATGATGGATATTAATATGTGAGTACAGTATCCATTATTTTCTTTTTCTTTTTCATTGAATTGTCTTTAATGTGTTGACTTAATGAGGATCAATGAAGTTATTAAAATAGCTTTTAAAATAACTTTTTAAGTATTATGTGAAATAGTTAAGCTAATTGTTCTCTGGATATCATTAGAACTCAAATTTGCGTCAATGGTGTGATGCTCTAAATAGCTTTCACTATTGGGAAGCTCTTGCCCTCGGCCAAGCCTGTGTTACATCTTATAACAGTTGGTGAGATAATTGGCACCCTGTAGAACAAGTGATAGCTCTTAAAAATCAACAGGCTGCTGCGCCTAATAATTGATAGTGCTTTATCTTGCTTCAATCAAAGATTGAAATAAAGAAAAATTTATCTGACTCTAAAGAATTCCCAGGTTGTGTTTTGACCTGTCCATAGGGACACCCCTCCCCTCCATCTATTGTCTTCATCAGGTAGAACATGCTTAACCCACTTCACTTGTTATGCATTTAAGTCTCTCTTAAGTAGATAATACCAAAGGGGGGACCCATAAATAGAAGCTCTCCACTTTGCCAACACGCTAGTGGGATAAAAATAATGAGACTGTTAAGGGTCAAAGAAAGAAAAAGCTAAAGTAGGGGAAAAAGTGTAACCACCTCTCCCCATAATTGGCAGTAGGGAAATACAGGTCAGTACCTTTTGAATTGAAAAGAGACATAAAAGGAAGGTGCTAACAACTATGATTAGATGAAGAGGGGAAATTGATAACAGAGTCACAGGCCTTTTAACCTCAATATTCACTAGAAAAAAGGAAACCTGCTGTGAACCAGAACAAAGCCATCAGGAAACTATTGGGGTGGAGGGAGGCAAAGCAGGCCACTGTGGTGACAGCCTTGTGAAAGGGTGGTGACAGCCACGGTGCCAGCAGTGTCGTAGTTCCCAGGCCCATGTCTGCCCCTGAACTTAGGGACAAGACACTTGGGAACAGACTGCAGGATGCCTAGAAACGTTTCTGGAGGATAAGGAAGGTGCCTGAGGGTGGGAAAGGGTCCTTTCTCCTGCTAATTTATATCCACCTTAGAGAAAACAAGAACAAAAGCAGGCTGCTTATTTTAAAAGTAAAATTTATTTATAGTCATCCTAAAAACAAATGGTATGTTCATCCATCAGGAACTCATGCTATGTGTAAGGTACTTTGCTAGATACTGGGGATACTGCAATGAAAAACTCAAACACCGTTTGATGGCACTTACTGACTGAGAGGCACGGTTCTAAGCCCTTTACACACACAGGTGTTAGTGTAGTTGTGCTCATAACAACCCTAAGAGGTAGGTATTTCCCCATTTTACAGATTAGGAGACTGAGGCAGAGAGAGCTTAAATAACTTGGCCAAGGTTAAAGAAAAACACAATTTTTGTCATTAGAGTGTGGCCATTTTTCCACGCTACCTTAGAATTTTGGAACTACTTTCCTTATGTATGATTCCTAGGAAGACATTCATATTTCTCACAGTCAACGACATTCACCCAATAAATCCTTTCTAGATAATGACAATTTCTGAAGCCCTGGTCTACATGCTTGGGGTACCTGATAGAATGAGACACAGTTCTAGCCCTCCAGGGATTTTGCAGTTTAGTAGAGGAAGTAAAAGCATCAGTGAGTAAGTCCAGAGGTGTGTTGTAAGCGTGCCAGAAGTGGGCAGGGAGTTCAGTGAGGGCACAGAGAGGAGCAGTGAAGTCCGCTTGGTCAGGGAGAGGTGTTCGGGAAAGACTTCCCAGAGAGGTGGCGTGTGCATCCCAGGCAGAGGGAGCAGCGCTGGCAAATGTTCAGAGGAGGCGTGCAATGGTGGTGCATACTTGAGAACTCAGGTGGCTCCGTGTGATCAGAGCAGAACTCCCCGACCTTCCCTGTGATGCACACAGTATGTGAATGCGCACATGGGCACACTAAGTGAGCTGCCTGCTGCACACGGCCAGAGGCGATGGGCAAGGACCCCTGGTGCTGCCCAGCCGCCTGGCTTAAGAGCATCAGCGCCTTGGCACAGCTATAGCCCATTCGAAGTCAGGTCACAGGGTGCGAGTAATTAAAGTGAGAGAGGCAGGCAAGAGCCATACTGTAGGTTTATAGAGGGTGCTTTATGCCATGCTAAGGAATTGGGCTTTATTTCGTAGGTAATGCCACACTGTTGAGAATTTTCAGCTAGGGGGGCGGTATGATCAGTTTTGCTCTTTAGGAAGATTATTTTTGTTGCTCTGTGAAGGAAAAATGGGAAATAGGTAGGATCAGAAATACAGGCCAGTTGGGAATCTTGCTGCAGTCTAAGTGATAAGTGACGAAGGCGTATTATAAGGCAGATGAAGAGAACGTGAGAGATGTTAGAGGAGTGGAGGAAGTAGGACTTGGCTACCAAGTAGATACTAGGCATGAGGGAAAAGAGAACCCAAGATCATTCCCTGATTTTGTGCTTGGGTGACTGGCAGTGCCATTCACCAATTCTGTGCATAAAAGAGAAGGAGCAGGTTTGCGTTCATATGAGCCTTGTGTCTCAGACAGATTGATATAAGCTGCCTGTGTGGGATCCGAACAGAGGCACCCACTTGGCAGTGGGCTCTTTGGAGCTGGAACTGAGCAGCAAGGTCTGGGAAGGAGACATGCATGTGTAAGTTGCTGGCATTTGGATAGCAGTAGAAGCCAATGAGTGAAATTACCCCAAAGAAAAAGGTAGAGTATGGAGGGAAGGCCAAAGGAAAGGTAGAGTATGGAAAGACTCTTGGGAAGATAAAGAAGAGAAACTTTCAGTTGTTACAAAAGGAAAATTAAAAACAAGAAAAAGAGAATAAAAGCAGAGACCTGTCAAAACTGTCAAGAAGAAACAAACTACGGAGAACAAAGGAGTCAACACCGCAGGTGTCATGGGGTGACTGGCCAAGCCTCTTGGATTGGATATTTAGCCACAGTGTTTTCAGTAGAGTTGAGGAGTGAGTGGAAGATGGGCAAAAAGCGATGGTAGACTGTTTTCCCAAGGAATTTGGGTTGTAAAAGGGGAAAAAGGTAGTTAAAAGGGGCACATAGAGTCAGGGAGGATTTGTGTTTATGTGGGAGAAACTCAAGTATAGTTATAGCCCATCAGGAAAGATGCAGGCTAGAAGCAAGGCAGAATTAGCACATTTCCCCAGGAGTGCAGGAAGGGGGTTTTAGTGTGCGGGACAGGACCCCTCTGCATTTGAGACTGAAGGGGAGGAAAGTAAGGTCCAGGTAAGGAAGCTCCCACTGACAGGTGAGTTTCTCAGGGTAATAGTAGGAAGCCAGGTTATCTGCTGAGAAGGGATGAGGATAAAGTAGGGGCAAGAGTAGGGATGGGAGAACGTATTGAGCCAGAGGCATCTTACAGTAGGGAATGGTGCTGAGGATGCCACTGAGCACAGAGGCATGAATGAGCAACGCCGGTGATCTTCTGTGCGGTTTTCTTAAGCTACCTTGGCTCAGTGATAAGCTAGGGAAGGCAGATGATTGGATCAAACCCTGGCTTGATAAAAGTTACTATTAGGAATTTGTATGGGTGGCATATCTGAGAGACAGGAACTAAGAGTGTCGAGGATGCTGGCAGAGTGATGCTTCTGTGGTGTCAGTCAAGTGGGGGTGCTGGGCCAGGAGAAAAGACAGGGGTCTCCGTGAGATGGAAGATATTCCAGGGCAGGGGAGTGGGAAGAAACAGAGAAAGCTGAACGTATTGAGAAATTGTAACCAGAGATTGATGAATTGGTGGTGAATCTTTCAGAGAAGGTGATGTCAAGGTCCAGGGTGTGACCATGGGAGTGATACTGAAAGGAGCCCAGGGGCATGGTCTGGGGGTACTGGATAGATTGTCCATGTGGAGGCCACCCAGGGCTTGGCATTGAGACTGTGAGCCCGTAGCCGAAGTCTTTGATGAGTAGGAGGTGTGATTGGGTGGACTGATGACAGCAACAAGGAAGATGAGAGCCAGATGATGTGAAGCCCATAGGAGATGGGTTGTGCTTTTGTTCTTGTTCTTCTGTGTCTGGGGGTGGTGAGGGGGAGCCAGTGCTCCCCCAGCCTGAGCTGGGTGACGTGGGAGGACAGCAGCCTCTTTTCAAGAGGATTCAACCTGGGCATCACAGGTTACTCATATTTGGAGTTTTGTTGCTTACTTGTACAAATAATTGAAATGAATCTGCTAAGGTAATTGCATCTTGAAACTTTTCCATATACAATTAACAATTTGAAACTCTCATCCTCAAAATTTCTTCCATTTCATTTAACATAGGTGTGTTTATCATTTAACCCTCAAAGCACATTGGTGGCTACTGGAAGTATGGACACAACAGCCAAACTGTGGAACATTCAGAATGGAGAGGAGGTGTTCACTTTAACAGTATGTTAATAATGTTAATAAGCCTATTATTTGTGTTCATTTTTGTTTGTATTTTTGCTACAAAATGAGCTCTAAGTTAGATGTTTTGGAGCTATTGGTTTTCAAACTGCAGTGGGAAAGTGTTCCAATTGGTTGGCTGGGCATTCCCAAAGACTTGGGTGAGGTGCCGGGAAGCCAGGTAAGCTTTTTATTTTGACCGATTTTAGTCTCTGAAACACACAAACGGTAGCTTAAAACCCATCGTCGTCTGTCTGGATAAAGGGAACATAGGTGGAAGCTGGCACTTTTTGGAAGAGGCAGGACTGGAGAACCACGCCAGGGATTCCTTAAAGGGATAACCGTGAACACTCTCTTCTCCACCTGCCTGTCTTAGACCCCTCTTGCACCTCAAAGTCTGAAATGACAAGGGGCAAGTGACCGGAGGGGAAAGGCCAAAGGGCACCGTCCACAGATGGATTGCTGATGGCAGGTACTCTTGTCTGTCATCATCACTGTCCAGCACCTCCTGGTGACCTGCCACCCGCCCCCCCAACTTCCTTCCACCCTAGCCTGAGTTAAGGCAGCAAAAACTGGGCGATTCAACATTGTAATCAGAGGGAATGGCAGGGTGGGAAATCCAGTTTTCTTGTCCTTTCAAAATTGTAGATGAATTTTAAAAAACATGATTCTTTTCCTAAGTAAGCTTTTTCTTTTTTTTTTGTTTCAAAGTATTATGGGGATACAAATGTTTTTAGTTACAAGGATCACTTTTGTAATGCTTGAGTCAGGGTTGTAAGGCTACAAGAAAGCTTTTTCTATGAAAGTTAAAACATGGACTAAAAAAGAAAAAAAATCACCAGTTTGAAATTATACCAACGGCCTTTCTTTCTTAAATCTGAGTAGCTAGCATTATTAATATAAGCATAATCTTTATGTTTTCAATTCTTATTTCTCATCATCATTACTACCTCTTCTTTCAGGAAAAGCCCGTTAATACCTACAGTCTTGACTAAAATTATGCCTTTTACTGATGTGCCTAAGAGCATTTGATGAAATGAGTTCTGCTCTGCACACCTGTCTGCTATCAGACTGTACATTTGTTTTGTGTATTTAGAATTCTAACGTTTAGCTACACTTCATTTCATTTAGAGTCAGCCAGAAAATCAATTCGTAAATGAATTTTTCTAATCCGTTGTATTATTTAAAAATATAATTATGTTAGTTTACTAAAATAATTAGGGAAATAGGGGTATGCATAGTCCAAGCAGGATCTCTTTGTCAGATTCTCGAATCTACTGCAGAGTCGGGTTTCTTCCCATCGTCCTACACGGTTTGATTCTTCCGCACTAGACTGTAACCAGGTGAAAGTTTATTAGTTTATTTCATCTCAAATTATCTTAAGAATTTCCTTTTTAAATGTAATTAATTTTACTTTATACACAATTTTCTTTTGCACATCATCTCCTTTTAGCCCATGAAGTACACAGCTCTTTTTGGTGTTTCCAAGATAAGGTGAAAACAGCCCTCTAATTTCCCCAGACACGCCCTCTTCCTTTTTCTTTTCTTTTTTTTTAGTGTGAATTAATTTGATCTATTCTTTATTTTTTTAAATTTCAAAATATTACGGGGGTTCAAATGTTTAGGTTACATATATTGCCTTTGCCCCACTCGAGTCAGAGCTTCAAGCGTGTCCATCCCCCAGGCGGTGCACCCCACACTCATTAGGTGTGAATATACTCATTCCCTCCTCTCCCTTTCCACCTTCTTGACACCCAATGAATGTTACTACCATATGTGCACATCCAGTGTTGATCAATTAATACTAATTTGCTGGTGAGTACATGTGGCGCTTGTTTTTCCATTCTTGTGATACTTCACTTAGTAGAATGGGCTCTGGCTCTCTCCAGGATAATACAAGAGGTGCTATATCACCATTGTTTTTTGTGGCTGAGTAGAACTCCATGGTATACATATACCACATTTTATTAATCCACTCCTGTATTGATGGGCACTTGGGTTGTTTCCACATCCTTGCAATTGTGAATTGTGCTGCTATAAACCTTCTAGTGCAGATGTCTTTTTTACAGAATGTCTTTTGTCTCTTTGGGTAGATGACCAGTAATGGGATTGCTGGATCAAATGGTAATTCTAACTGTAGCTCTTTGAGGTACCTCCATATTACTTTCCATAGAGATTGTACTAGTTTGCCATCCCAAAACAGCATTAATGAATTAAAGTGAATTAGCTTCAAGTGTGTAAGTCAATAATTTTTAGTAAACTTACAGAATTATGTGGCCATCTCCAAAATCTAGTTTCAGAACATTTCCATCACCCCCAAAGAAACTGCTGCCTATATACAGACACTCCCCACCCCACCCCATAGTCACTGATCTCTTGTCCTAGAGCTTGGCCTTCTCCAGCACTTCCTGTTAGACTTTGATATGGGATATTTGCAGAAGTTGTTTTATCTACAGGTATACATGACAAGATCTGCTCTTTTTCTAGGGACATTCTGCCGAAATCATCTCCTTGTCATTTAACACCTCAGGAGACAGAATCATCACGGGGTCTTTTGATCATACGGTTGTAGTGTGGGATGCTGATACTGGAAGGTAATTCTTAATTCTGAAGAATTATTTTAACATGGATTGGGGGTTAAGAAGACATTCTATTATTTATTAGTTTAATCTCATATCTATTAACTGTGCTTTGGATTCTGTGGGAATAGGATACATTAAAAACGTAAATTAATTCATTCTTTAATGATATTTCTGATCCACAAAATATGTACTTCCTCAGCATTCTGAGCAAATAATGTCAAACAGCAACACAAAAGAGAATGTTAGCAGCCGCCTGGTTATATAGCTGTTATTTATTCCATGTACTATATAATCAAATTTCAGTGGCTTCTCATTATGGTAGGCATGAATACCATGAATAAATAAAACTCATAGTTAATTTCCCAAATTCAATTTAGTCCAAGAACTTCAATTTCCTTCCTAATGATTTTTGGTCCTAGTTGCTAAGAAGTTAACTAAATTAGCATATTTGTGTTGGAAAACTCCACTCGTAGATTTGCCTGCATTTTGATGGAGGGACTAATTATCAGGGATACCGATCAAGATGTGTGCAACAAAAAATGAGGGAGAAGGAAGGGCCTTTCCATAGTTTCTGAATGACCAAAGGTCCACTCACCTGCTATAACAATATTTCTAGAATTTTAGACTGCCTTTACTATTTGTTACCCATTCCTTTTTGAAGTGTCGCCTTAAGTAATGTTATATTGACTGTTTAAAATTTAAGTAACTTTTTGTTGAAATGAAATTATTGTAGCTTCCTTTTGAGCTGTAGCAGATTCATTTTTGTTTTGTCATCAAATATATTACTTTGTAAAACCAAAATTTAGATTGGTTTACACAGATGGGCTTGTCCTCATTATTTGAGTGCATATACTAAAGTAATAATTTTTTCACTAGTTTCAATTATTTCCATTTTGTAGGAAGGTGTACACTTTAATTGGTCATTGTGCTGAGATTAGCAGTGCCTTATTCAATTGGGATTGCTCTCTAATATTAACTGGCTCTATGGACAAAACCTGCATGGTGAGCTCGAGAAACATCTTTGCTTTGTGTTGTATCTATTGTCTTTACTGTGTCACATGTTCGTTGTAACATTAATACATTTCAAAGGTGATTAAGGTATTGATTTATAAATAATAATTGGTAATATTTTTATTTCAAGTTTTAGGTTTTCCAAGTTTGAAGAAATTATGAGATAGTAAAGCAACTTTAAGTGCTTTAAATATTAAAGATTTTATTTGAAAAGACAGATTATTTTTGTTCAATGTTCCACTATTCATTTATTAAACCTTGGTTGGAGTAACCCAGGAGGAGCCTCAAATACAGTGTCTACCCTGCCCCTAGTGTTTGCACTTTAAAATCTATTTATTAAGAGTGTGCGCTCTGGAATTATCATTTGACTATATACCAAATGTATTATAATCTTACCATGTACTTTTCACTTTCTGGCATTGTAGTTTTAGATCAAGCTCCTTATCATTTGATGTCCTTCCTATAAAAAGAAGACACATCCACTCCAACCAGTAAAACATACACTTTGAGATTATTGTCTTTTCTTAATGTAGTGGCAGATTCTAAATGTCCGACATTGGTCTTCTCTGTGACCAAAGTGTGCCTTGCTAGAGGGGTTGGCTGTGGTCTCTGGTAATGAATCAAGGTAAAACTGAACATTCGAGAATTATACAAGCAATGGATACAGCATGGTTTTAGCCAGCCATCACTATGTCATGAAGACCACTGGCCTTCTTCATACTTTAAATAGAAAATCATAGTTTATTTTTTGTTTTTTGTTTGTTTTAAAATTGCAGCTATGGGATGCTACGAATGGAAAATGTATGGCAACTTTAACAGGACATGATGATGAAATACTAGATAGCTGCTTTGATTATGCTGGAAAGCTTATTGCAACTGCTTCAGCAGATGGTAGGTAATCTGTTCATACATTTAATTTATAGAGGGATTTATGCTTTGCTTGATAAACATGCATGATTCTTCACTATGGTTCATCTCCCCGATGACCAGATATGATGGACACTGTGCCTCATCTCTATGGTGATCATGTATGTCATCACTACAGTATGTCCATATCATATTCTTGATAACCAAATGTGATGTTATACAAAGTCTGCATCACCTCCTTGATATCCATATATAAATATGTATGAGGGTTTTATTGTCATCTCCTTAACAACTACCATTGATATTCAAACAATGTGGGGGGCTTAGGGAAACAAACCCCCCGTGCAGTTGAAAATCTGCATATACGGTTTGACTCCCACAAAACTTAACTACTAATAGCCTACTGTTGACTAGGATGCCTCACTGATAACACAAATAATCAATTAACACATATTTTGTATGTTATTAAATACATGTATCATATACTGTATTCTTACAATAAAGTAAGCTAGAGAAAGAAGATATTATTAAGAAAATCATAAAGAATAAAAAATATGTTAACTATTCATTAAGTGGAAGTGGATCATCATAAAGGCCTTCATTCTTATCATCTTCATGTTAAGTAGACTAAGGAGGAGGAGGAGGGGTAGGAGGGGTTGGTCTTGCTATCTAAGGGGTGGTCGAGGCAGAAGAAAATCCACATGTAAGTGGACCTGTACAGCTCACACCAATGTTGTTCAAAAGTCAACTGTCACGTATGGCGCTGTACTGTGTTGGCCTTATCAACTTGACTGCCATTAATGGTGCCATTATCTCCTTTATAACTCCATGTCCTCTCCACTGTGTCTGCCAAATCTTTGTGATAAATATACATGATGCTATGCTATACATCATATTTTCAATTACCACTTATGATTGTATACCATGTCTGTGTCATCTTATTGATAACTATATTTGGTGCTAAACTAGGTGTGCCTCAATTCTATGAAGGTCACATGCAATGCTACACCAGCTCTATCATCTCCCTGTTGACCACATGTGACATTATATTGTGTCTGTCTCATCCCCTCAAGGACCATGCATTATTCTGTTATACATTGTATAATCATCTCCTTGAAATTCATGCATTATGCTACATTGTTTCCATTTACTCCTTTAAAACCATGTTTGATGCTAAGCAATATCTGCATCATATTCTTGATAGCTACTTATGAACTACAATGTCTGTGTTATCTCTTTGATGACAATGCATGATACTATTCTATGTCTATGTCATATTCTGATCACCAAATAAGAGACTACATTATATATTTGCTGTTTCCCTGATGACCAGGTAGGTGCAATACGGTCTGCATCATCTTGTTGATTACTATGTGTCATAATACACTACACTTGCATCATCTTTTTATTTTTTATTTTTTTTTCACTTGCATCATCTTAAAGACCATCTATGATGTTATGCTATACCTGATTGCCACTTATGATATGTACTATGTCAGCATCATATCCTTGATCACCATGTATGAGTCATCTTGTTGACAAATACATATGATGCTACACTACGTCTACATCATCTCATTGGAAGCCACATGCAATGCTATATGATGTCTGCATCGTCTCATTGACAACCATCTGTATTAATGTACTATGTGTACATCATGTCCTGGGTAACATTTCATGAAACTAAACAACAATTCATCTACATGACAACCATGTATGATGCTATACTATATATCATCTCTTGACAACCACATATGATGATTCATTGTGTCTGTGCTATTTCCCTGACAAGTATTTATGATGCTACACTTTGCAGCATATTCCTGACAAACATGTGTAACACTACACAATTTCTATGTTACCTCCATGACCATTCCCTGTTCGACACTACACTATCTCTATGCCATGTCCTTGATAATCATGTGATACTGTACTATGTTTGTATCATATATCTCCTTGGCAAGCATATATGATACTATACTAAGCTTATGTCATCTCATGACATCACACACCATGTGTGATGCTATTCTGTGAGTCATCACTTTGATAACACAGTATGATTCAGTGCTATGTGTCACCTTCCTGAAGACCACAGATAATGTTACATGACATCTGTCTTATGTACCTGATGACCATGTATGAAACTACACTGAGTCTATGTTATTCCTCGATGACCATGTATGATATTCTATTGTGTCTATGTCATATACCTGATACTATATTTTAATTTACATTTTGTTATCCCCTTTATAATAATGTAGGATGCTATACTACATCTTTATTCAATTCTATGTAACCATGTATGATACTATCTCATGTCTGAGTCATTTCTTGGAAATCCATATATGATGCTATAATATTTCTACTTCATCTCCCTAATGAACAAGTCTGCAGGGCTCTGTACGTTGGCATCATCTACTTTAGAAAAGTGTATGGTTCTACATTATGTCTGGATCATCTCTTTGAAATCTGCTTATGGCACTGTACTGTGTTATGTCATATGCTTGAGAACGATACATGATGCTATATTTTGCATCACCTCCACTGTGAGCATGTATGATGCTACACCATCTGTGTTGGCAACTTGGTAGCCCTGTGTGATGATAAAGTATGTTATCTCATTGACTTCCATTTATGATGCTGCAGTATGCTCACATCATCTCCCTGACAACCATCTGTGATGCTGTATCAGTCAGGATTCTCCAGAAAAACAGAACCAATAGGATATATATAGATATACAAGGAGGGATTTATTATGGGATTTGGGTCATGTGATTATGGAAGCTGACAAATCTCACCATATGTCATCTGTAAGCCAAGAAAGCTGGTGGTGGAATTCAGTCCTCGTCTACATCTGGATCATTTCATTGATGATAGGGTTTGGTGCTACATTATGTATACCTCATCCTCTTGATTCTTAACTATGTATCATCTCCTTGTCAACAACGTATGACACTGTATTCTAGGTCATCTCCTTGATGATCACACTATAACTGCATCATATCCCTGATGGCTACATTTGACCCTCAACTATGTTTGTCTCATCTCTCTAAAGACTAAGTATGACACTAAGCTGTGTCTGTGCCATCTCCCTCATGGCCATGCATGACACTACCTTATGTCCACATCATCTCTGTGATGACCATATATATGCCACTTTTGATATTTCTCTGACGATCAGTGATGTTGAGTACCTTTTCATATATCTGTTGGCCATTTGTAGATCTTCTTTGGAAAAATGCCTATTCGGGTCCTTTGCCCATTTTTAATTGAGTTATTTGGTTTTTTCTTTGGTTGGTTGGTTTTTCTGTTTTTGTTTTTTTTTTTTTGCTATTGAGTTGTGTGATATGTATTTTGAATATTAACCCCTTATCACATATATGATTTTCAAATATATTCTCCCATTTCATAGGTTGCCTTTTCATTTTGTTGATTATTTCCTTTGCTATGCAGAAGCTTTTTAGTTTTATGTAGTCTGATTTGTTTACTTTTGCTTTTTCTGCTTGTGCTTTTGGCGTCATATCCAAAAAAAATCATTGCCAGAACAATGTCAAGGAACTTTTTTCCTATATTTTCTGCTAGGAATTTTATGGTTTCAGATCTTATATTTAAATCTTTAATTCATTTTGAGTTAATTTTTATATATAGTATAAGACAAGGGTTCAATATCTTTCCTTTGCATGTGGACACTTAGTTTTTCCAGCACTATTTATTGAAGAGACTTTTCTTTCCTCATTGCATGTTTTCAGTGCTCTTGTCAAAGATTGGATGATGATATATGCATGAGTGTATTTCTGGGCTTTCTATTCTGTTCCATTGGCCTATGTGTCTGTTTTTATGTCAATACTGTTTTGATTAATAGAGCTTTGCAATATAGCCAAGATAAGGAAACAACCTGTGTCCATTGATAGAAAGATGAATAAAGAAAATCATTTGTGAGTGTGTATATATATATATATATAATACACACATATTTATATATAATGGAATATTTTTAATCCATATGAAAGGAGGAAATGCTGCCATTTGCAACAACATGGATGAACCTGGAAGACATTATGCTGAGTGCAATAAGCCAGGCACAGAAAGACAAATATTGTATGATGTACTTGTATGTGGAATCTGATAAAATTGAACTCATAGAAACAGAGAGCAGGAAGATGGTTATCAGGGGTCAATGGTTGGGGAAACGAGGAGATGCTGGTCAAAGGGTGTAAACATTACATTATAAGAGGAACAAGTTCTGGAGATCTAAGGTGTATAGCATGAGTGGTGATGGGTGTGCTAATTAATTTGATTGTGACAACCATTACACAATGTGCACATATATAAAATCATCATGTTGTATACCTTGAATATATACAATCTTTATTTGTCAATTAAAGATTTAAAAAAATAAAAGGTACTTACAAAGAATCTTTGGATTAAAAAATTCTGACAGGATGGAATACTCCTTGTGATGAACATACTTTTGAATAGTCACATATCCTTTATATTTTAATCAGTTATAGAATTTTGCTGGTTATTTATTTTAATTATGCTGTATTTCATTGTTGTCTCCCTTTTCAGAATTACATCTGCATGCTTGTTCTTTTACTCACTAGGACTTTTCAAAGGTGATACTTTGATCATACATACAAATCTACTTTATATCCTTAAATATAAACATCCTGAGTCCAGAGAACTTTATTTTTTTAGTAACTATTTACTTTTTCCTTTTTCATATTCTCACAGATTCTGGCTCTTTGGCTCTCTCTTTTTTTTTTTTTTGGATATGGGGTCTTGCTCTTGCTCTGTTGCCCCGGCAGTGACATCATCATAACTCACTGCACCCTCTAACTCCTGGGCTCAAATTATCCTCCTGTCCCAGCTTCCTCAGTAGCTGGGACTACAGGTGTGCACCACCATGCCTGTCTAATTTTTCTTATTTTTTGTAGAGTTGAGGTTTCACTAAGTTGTTCAGGCTGGTCTTGAACTCCTGGCCTCAATCTATCCTCCCTCCTTGGCCTCCCAAAGTGCTAGGATTACATGTGTGAGTCACCACACATGGCCAGATCTTAGCTTGAAAAAAATCATCCCCCAACTGTAATTAGTCCACCCTTTTCATTTTAAATATCATTCACATTGATAGAAAGAATTCATTCAACAATATGTACTGAAGTACCTACTTTGCACCAGGAATTGTTTTAGGAATATGGCATATGCAAGTGAACAAAAGAGATGGAAATCACTGCCCTTGTGGGGTTATACCGTGGAGGGGGAAACAGACAATAAGTATGGAACGTTAGATTACACAGAGTGTTTGATGATATTGAATGTGAGAAGTCGGTCAGTCTCATACCTGGTGCAACATGCTGGTCTTGCTGCTGATTCATCACCTCCCTCTTGAAACTTTCTTTGATTCCCCATTTTCTCTTTAAATTATTATTTTCTTTCTGGATTCCTTTTTCCTCACCCCCTCTTTTCTAACTTGGAATGTATTATCTCTTCTAATAAGCCCAGGGCTAAAGAAGAGCTCCTGTTCACCCTCTTCTGCAGTGGGACCAGCTTGCATTTAAAGTATTAAGTGGTGGTTCTCACCACAGGCAAGAAGACTAACTTTGCACAGAACTCGTGTGTCAGAGGAATAGATATTTAGATAATGCAAGGTCTCTGGTCCAAAGTTGTGTATTTAAGACGAATTTATATGTATCCCCACCCCTTTCAAAAAGGAACAGCAAGAGTTTTCAGTGCAGCCACAAGAAAATGCATTGCCAAATTGGAAGGCCATGAAGGTGAAATTTCAAAGGTGAGTTGCTTTCATATTTGGAGCAGTTTATTTACTTTCCAAAAACAAACAGCATGCTTAGTATAAATAGGTCTCTATTGGAACTGAGGTACTAAGGTGGGTTCAATTATCTTATCCTTTCTAGAAATCATTTACATAAAAACTTTATTTTTAAGTGTGTCCTCAAGCTCAGTATAATAAACGAGTTCTAACACCTTTTTAAAAAGTATAAAGCAGCATTCTCCTCAACCATCATCAAACGATTTAGTTAGCTGAAAATACTTAACACAGCAACTTAAGGAGCTTATGAAGTGCTTTTCCTGGTTCTGGTAAACACACAAGTTGATATTTTGCAAAAATCATGCTGTGCAGCAAGTATCAAGTGTTCTGTAAATTAGATGCAATTGAGGAAGTATTTCCTGGAAATATTCAGCACTTAAAGTATACAACTATCCATTTAAAACTGCAAAGCTGTAGCTTAGGATTTTGTATAAACTCCTCCTAAAGGATTGTTCACAGAACAGGGCCACCCAGTCAGTGATTTTTGCATGTGTCATCAGAAAATTGTAGTGTAGCTGGCACTTAGTGGCTCTCACCTCCCAGCTCTGCCCAATTTCTTGGTCTCATATCTGAGATCAGATTTGCTCCTTCTTTGTAGACTATCAGCTTGGTGGTTTCAGGTCTCTGAAAGCTCCATCTAGACCCTGGAACTGCCCATGCTGTACTCTCGCCCCCCTATCTGTACGCTGGTGGCCGTTGCCCTCTGGCTGGTCAGCGCCGCTCCCCACGGCAGTGCAGCCCACACCGTCTTCGCTGGCCAGGAGGCGCAGGGATGGCAGGAGGGGGTGGGAAAGTGGGGCGTGGGAGGCAGGCTGAGGAGAGGGCCCCGACCACGTTTCTGAATGTCTGGCTCAGCAGCTGTTGACAGGTCTGCCATGTCCCCTCAACAGGTACACATCTGTTATCATGAACATGTGAATACAAAGAGTTCTCAAACCCTGTGTTCTCAAATGTTATGCTTGTTAAGTGAATATATTATTTATTGAATTGCCACCTAGTGATGGCATTTGTGTGGGTGCAAAGCTGAAGTATTCATTCATTCATTTTTGCATTCAGCAGACACTTCCAGAGAGCGTCCACTGTGCCAGCATTGTGCAGGCACTGGTGACATAGTGACATGGCCCTGCCCTCCTCAGATCTTCAGCCATAGAGGAGGAGGAGGTGGCCCAAATTGTTGTCTTCTGATGACTAGAGAGGGATATAAGCATGACACCCAAAGGAATGGAGGGAATGGTTCCTTTGACTGCCACTCAGATAGCAATTGACAACGCCTGGCACAGGGGCGGCACTCAAGCATATTGATGGAAAATGCTATACTTTGGGTAGCGACAGGTGACAATATCCTCTCTTGTTGGTCCTGATGTTCACTGATCCTATGGCGCAGCTTGAAAGGTGATCTGCATGTTTTTGGTGAAAAAGATTACACCGGGGTTTGGATATGAAGAAACTTGACTTGCGTTTTCATTCACACCAGGGCTCTGCCTCTTTGTATGGAGAAGGGCGTTCCAAGTCTTTGGAAAGAAGCTGGGTGGAAAATACTCAACTTATAAGGGTGATTTGGTCTTTCTTCTTAGACTTGTGAGGAGCAGACACTTAAACTTTTCTCTCTGGATTTTAACTTTCGTGTATTAGTCCCTGTGATGTTTTTCCCATCATGAAGAAATTGGTCTGTGTAAGAATAAATACCAGGCTGGGAAGGTGACAGGTGCTTAGCAATGTCCCCTTTTTGCTGATGAAAAATATATTGGGAACCATTCCATAAACTTGTAATCATTCTCTTCTTTCTCTTTTGTAGATTTCTTTCAACCCCCAGGGGAACCGTCTTCTAACTGGCAGCTCTGACAAAACAGCTAGAATCTGGGATGCTCAGACTGGCCAGTGCCTCCAGGTTCTCGAGGGGCACACGGATGAAATCTTTTCATGCGCTTTCAACTATAAAGGCAACATAGTCATTACAGGTACGGGAGAGATGAGTACCATAGACTCAGTTTTAGTTTTTAATTGGCTATGAGGGTTTCCCAAGCTGAATCCTAAAAGGGGTTCATTCCAACCCCTCCCCCTTGGCCCCTGGCTTATCTTGGTCTGCTGTTCTATTTCTGTTATTAAATTTTAGTACATTGGGACCCACAGGAGCGAGCTCTGCCATTGACTATAAAGCTTTGTGAAGTTTGAATTTTAGTTGCTCTGGAGAAGGTAACAATTTAGTGGCCTGCCTTACTGGGTACTACGTTTCGCCAGATGTCGTTCATCAGTTAAATGGTTCATACTCAATAGATGTCAGTAAGCATTAGTAACCAGGTCAGGACCAGCGTTCTCCATAATTGGCTTTTTAGCCCATTAGAAGATTTATTCTTTGAGCTCAGTTGTTTTCTCTTTAGCTATCCCCTGCTAAAGCACTAATATTTTTGGGAAAGAACATATATTGAACATTTTTCAACTGTTAACAATTTATAATGAATTAATTGCAATGTTTTATAAAAACTGGATTGAGAACAGGTTAATTGAGATTATGGAAAGGAGAGAAAAGTGACAAAATTATGGTATAATATTATCATGGTGCCTCTAGGGGAGGCCTTGGCAGAGAGCAGGTGCTACAGTGATGCGGGGTAGGGATGCCCTAAGCCAGGACAGAGGACCAGATCTGCCTAGTTACCAGTGATTCTCATTGTGTTGAGCTTATTTAAAAATTTTCAAACTGGTCTAATAAGTTAAATGTCACATATCCAAGTTTGGCTTTACATAGTGGCTGAATAGGAGGCTTCTTAGCCATATAACCTCAGGGATGCTGAGAATTGTTTCCCCCTACTGCTTAGAATACCTCTCTTTCTACTTAATTATGGGTAAGTTCTAAAATCACGTGTTCCTTTCTTTGGGCTTATGATTGTCAAGTGTTCGCTAAGATGTAGGTACTTCTAAGCACTCCCAAAATGAGCCACGTTATTTCATTGTGGACACACTATCAATGCCTTCCCCAGGATGAGGAAGGAAGTGGGGGCTGTGATAGAGGACAGCCTGCAGGGAGCTGCTGCCATGTGGGGAGGAAGAAAGGCAGGGCTGCCTTTGTGCAGGACCAGCCTTTCCTGGTGCAACAGGCTGGCTCTGCAATGCCTCTTCCCTCAACCCGTCTTCACAGAAGACCCTGGAGAGTCTAGAGGGACGGAATCGTATCTATCTGTGCCTTGCTTTAGTGCTGGCACTTAAATTCCTGAATTCTTTTAAGATACTATTGATTTAATGTGTATCCCAAAGCATCAAAGTGCTAAATACTAGCTCACTGGATGACAGAGCTTATTAGAACAGGGCGACACTTCTCTCTCACCATCAGTAGAGCAATCGCTTTATTTAAAACCATCTGCCCTATTTTCTGGGTGGAACTCAGTGTGATTAACCGCAGGCGGTTTTTAGTGGGCCGCCTGAGGTTGGGTTTAGAATTATAAACTGGCATAAAAGTGGCTGGCATGGCCTTTACATTCTTAAAAATATGAGGTGTCTGTTTGTGGGATGTGCAGTTTGTACAGGCGTTCCCAATTCCTGTGACCCTCGCACTTCTTATATTTATGTTATGTGCCTGGTCCCAAGGGGTGAAAGAACCAGTACCTATTGCCGAACAGGAAATCCTGTGGACATTCTGAAATGTTCCTAAGTGGAAAGTCCTGCCTCCGCTTAGCTTATCACCCAGACTTGGGGATATTCAGACTCTCTGTATTTCCACTGGGTGGCGATGTTTGAGGAGAGGGCAGAGGGATGTCTGAAGTGGCTGCACTCTCAGATCCTTTTCAGTTCTAAGATGCCTTGACTCTTACCGGTGTGAGCAGAATGTGAACCCGGCTCTATTTACAACTGGATGATATCATGGGAAAAAAGCCCTTTACTTCAGAAATACATGAGCTGCTTCGGGGCTGGGTAGCCAGGCACTGAGAATCTGATGCATTTAGCACACCCAGGAAATGTCGAGTTGTAAAAAGAGTGAAGTGAATAAAATGAACAGAAAAATGACTCTTTGATATTTGTTTTATTAGGCAGCAAGGATAATACCTGTAGAATATGGCGTTGACTGAAGGAAGCTGGTCTGTGAGCAAACTTGCGGCAGCAGTGATCGAGAACTTGAGCTTCACAGAAAGCACGCTGTTTTAATATTCCATATTCTTTCTCTTTTTCTACAAGTCAGTGTTTATAAACTCTGTCCTAACTTCACAGATATGATCATTAAAACTGATGAAGTTATACCATTTCTTGATATTATTTGATGGGGATGACAGGAAACAGCATTATGTTTGGCTAATGCCACTCTTTATTTTAGTTGTGTTTTATTTTTTAATAGCATCAGGTTGCCGATAAATGAAACCAGAGTGATTTAATAATGTGTTTCTTAGATTCTACCTTGAAGGTGATTTATTGTTCCAATTTCTATTGAATAAAGTGTCTGGAGGAACTTACTTGTGAATTGTACATCTGTATTTATAATGTATGTTTTTAGGGTGATATAAGGAAAACAAATTGGTTCTTATTTAATAGTACATATATGTTGGATTGATAGTTGACTGAAAAAATGTTGAACTTTCTAAGGAAAAGTTAAGCAGAATAGACAAACGATTGAATTTAAAAATTTGGGTGGAAAACAATTGAAATATGAGAGAAAATGATCAAATACCAGACTGAGTATTGCTGAAATATTAAAAAAAGTTTTAAAAGCCTGTTCTGTATAAAAGTGCACAATACATATTAAAAATTAATTTTAAAAGATAAAGCACAAGCAAACAGTAATGATGGCTGAATCCAGAGCAAGAGAATGCATGAGAATCTTATGAAACCATTCTCTTTTAGAAAAACTTTATTGAGATGCAATTAATATACAAAAATTGTACATATTTAATGGTACATTTTCATGAATTTGGACATATGTGTATACCTGTGATACCATCATAAGAATAAGGTCCTAAATACATCTATCATCCTCAACAATTTCCTTGTGTTATTTTGTGTTTTTTGTTGTTAGTGGTAAGAACACTTTATGTGAGCTCTATCCACTTGACTTAAAGTGCTCTATGCTGTATTGTGAACTATTGGCACTATGCTGTACAGCAGATCTCTAGAACTAGTCTAGAACTCATTTTTTAAAATATAATGCAAGTAGTAGACAACATGGCTGAGTGCTTACTATGTGCCAACAATGCACAATCACTTTATGTAGATCATCTCATTTAATCCTCCTAGCAACTGTTACAAAGTAGATAAAAGCCCTGATTTAAAAATGAGCCTGGTGAGTCACAGAGAAGTTAAATAATTTGCCAAGGCATCCAGATGTTAGGTGGTGAAGTTGGTTTTAGAACACAAGGATTCTGTCTCCATTACACGATGTTCTTAAGTAATAAAGATTTAATTAAGGGAGAAAAGTATCAGATGTACCAGTAGGATGAACTGAGGTGAGAATTACGTCTTTGATCATCCATGGATGTTTACCTTCAAGAAGAAAAAATAAACACAAAACAAAATAAGTAAAAACTTTGATGTGGCTGTTGGAAGGAGGAAGTTGTAAGACGGTGAAGCCAATGAGAGCTTGGATTAGAGAAAATTTTGCCATAGTTTGGCTACTTCTTTTTTTTTTTTAAGCAAATCATTTAAATTTTATTAGTTTTCACCCTTATTAAGCTGACAAATAAAAGTTGCATATATTCAAGGTACACAACTTGATATTTTGATATAAGTGTACATTGTGAAATGATAACCACAATCAAACTACTAATTAATGAATCTATCACCTCACATAGTTACCTTCTTGTTACTGTGGAAAGAATACTTAAGATCTACTCTCTTAGCAAATCACTGTTAACTATTGCCATCATGCTGTAGATTAGGTCTCCAAAACTAATTCATCTTGTAACTGCAAGTTTGTACCCTTTGATCAACATCTTCTCATTTCCCCACCTCCTGACACCTGGGAACCATCCTTCACCGTGTTTCTATTGAGTTCTACTGTTTTGGATTCCACGTGTGAGATCACGCAATATTTGTCTTTCTGTATTTGGCTTATTTTATTTAGCATAATGTCCTCCAGGTTCATCCACATTGTTGCAAATGATAGAATTTTCTTCTTCTTCAAGGCTAAATAATACTGCATTATATATGTATTTATACAGGCATATCTTGTTTTATTGTGCTTCACTTTATTGTGCTTTGCAGATACTGTGTTTTTTTTTTGTTTTTGTTTTTTTTTT
>VBSM01001562.1:63310271-63334778 GCA_008086735.1 Cheirogaleus medius
TAAGCAAAAAAAAAAAGCCAAATATTTGTGTATTATACAATTTACAAGATTTTTGCATAAATTAGTTCATTTAGTAAGAGGAACGAAGTAGGAATTTAGAGCTGACAACACACGTTTAGGAGTTGGTGTAACTCTGAGTCTTTTACCCCTTGTTTTGCTACCTTCTCCCACTTTCCTCTCCTTCCCTTTCTTCCAGAACACCTTGGTTTTTATAAGAATTTCCCAAGATAGATATTGACTTAGAATGTGGAGGGGAGATGATGAAGTTGTGTGCTGGGGCTCCCTGAACTATACACATCACAGTAAAACCATCAGTTTCTCTCTACTCCTAAATTTCCTCTTGTGTTTAGAGTTTCAGGTTGTACTACCTGGAAGCTTAAAAATTTAAAATGGGAATTCCAGAACAATTGTATGGAAGCTATAAATATAGTGAAGTCACAGACTGCTATTTGTTTTACTTTTTGGAAAATGTTGGATGCAACACTTTGAACAACGCTGCCTTTGCTACTATTTTCTTGGGACCATGGGATCTTAAAGTAATTTCCGTAAGTCAGATGTTCATGTGTTTTTTTTTTTTTTTTTTTTTTTTAGAGACGGGGTCTCGCTCTTGGTCAGGCTGGTTTCGAACTCCTGACCTTGAGCTATCCACCTGCCTCGGCCTCCCAGAGTGCTAGGATTACAGGCGTGAGCCACCGCGCCCGGCCCAGATGTTCATGTGTTTTACTGAACAACGAAGAGCATGCTTTCTACTGCTCTCACTAATGAGAACTAGAAAAATGTTTTAAAAGTGCAAACCTTGCACACTTGTATTTGTTCTCTTATCTCAGCAGGTGGCAGTGTTTCTCTTTAGACAGATAAGTTCCTGCTTTTCTTACAGCTACAAATGAAGAGTATAAAGAGTAAACTTTATATTCTGAATAATGCCCCTTACAGATCGGGTTGATGTGGGGATATAGAACAATGCTCAGATTGTGCTGTAGTTTAAAGCTTAGGACCATCTTGGCAGATCTGGGGCACATGACATGCCTCATTAATCCTGGTGCACTGTAGAGACGTTTCCCATCTATCCGTGAGGACACAGACTAGTAGGTGAATAGGAGATAGTTCCATTTTTCTTTATAGGCCCCTCTGTTGGAAACCATATTATGATCATTTATTTTATAATGAGACAGTCTATCAAGGAGTCCAGCACTCAATTATGTCTTTTAATATTAGTATCTGATCAGAGCGTAGCATGGATTATTTTTGTTTTATTAAAGTTTATTGTGTTTTCAATGGATTGAGAGTCTAAGAATTGTGAATACTTTGGATTTTATTAGTTTTACTTACCTGTAAACCTAAAGGGTCCAACTGATTTGTGTTTGGTTGTCAAAGATAAAAGTCAAGTCTGAGACCAGATTAAGAAAGGCTGCTTATTCATAAACTTGTAGCAAGGGAAGGTATGTGATGTCACTTTCTTTTCAGCAGATCAGAGGTTCAATCAGTTTTGTTAAGTTGGAAGAGGAAATGCTGGATGGTCTCCTATTGACAAGGGTCCTATTAAGATAGGAACTTTGGAAGCAAGGAGACTTTCTGATTGGTCTTCAGGTACATTTGGCAGTTTTTGGTTGGCTGCAAGGGGGCAAGCATGCAGTTTGGGGACATTTCAAAAGAGGAAGGATTGCTCAGCGTTATGAGTGGAGGGTTTTCCGTGGTGGCCATTTCCTGGAACAAGTGAAGGTCAATGGGTACTTCGTTGACATCAAACTGTCATAATGGTCCTTATTTGCAGGGAGGAATGGCTGCCATGATAGGCAGTTTCACATGAGTGACAGTATTTTGGTATTGAAA
Source organism: Cheirogaleus medius (assembly GCA_008086735.1). Classification (NCBI taxonomy): domain Eukaryota; kingdom Metazoa; phylum Chordata; class Mammalia; order Primates; family Cheirogaleidae; genus Cheirogaleus; species Cheirogaleus medius. The sequence goes on from VBSM01001562.1 coordinate 63,312,102, forward strand.
ATATGGACTCTAGAATCAGAATGTCTGTCTTAACATCCTGGGCCACCACTTGGCTCTGGGACCTTAAGAATTCAAACACTCCATGACTCAGTTTTCTCATTTATAAACTGGTACTACTAATAATATAGGGGGCAATTTGTGAGGATTAAATAAATTAATAGATACATGAAGAGCCTGATACATAGTATGCACCCTACTAATGACAGCTAATATTGTTTGTGTACAGTGTTTCAACAACTTGGATTTACTGAGTTTAAGAGCTATGAAAGAGTTTGCACATTCAAGACAATTTTCTCATTAATATTAATATATATGGTTTGGAACATCCTTGCAATAGATATAAACCTTCCAATTTACCTTTTTTCTAGGAAACCAAAGGGGGCTTAAAGAAATGCAGTGAATAGTTTGAATACTTATCTCTCATGAATTCTTATGTATCCAGGGATGTGAATAAAATTTCAGTTTAGCTTAATAAACATGTGGTGGTCCTGACTCTGAATCAGCCCAGTTTTTTGGTACCTTTTCCCCTTTGCAAATTTCTGAATTTCTAAGTAGTTAAGATGCTTCTTCCAGCCCACACAGCAGTGGAAATCATTGTTGCTGAGGAAGGAGAAAATGTAAATATCATTAATTGAGTGGATTTTAAAAATTCTTCTTGAGACCTTCTTCCCAGTACTTGATATGAGTACTTTTCCAATTTCATTAGAAAAATTAAAAGGAATTTATTAAACACATTGGAAACATCTTAAAGGTGGAAATATTCCCCAGTATTTGAATTTCAATGATTCACATGTATTTGAGGAGTAGACGAATGCCCCCAAATTTGAATTGTAATTGTTTATGTTGCCAATCAAAGAAGCCAGTGCCCCTTTAGAATAAAGGGTCACAGACAGATTTCACAGGGGCACCTCCAACACCCTGACATTCAGCGTTCCAGGTGTTGACTTATGCAAATGTGAGGACCCCTGAGAACTCTTGTGGTTCCTGGCTTTCTTCTTTGTCTACACGCTTTGTTACCTGCAGGTATTTCTAGGACACACTCCCTTGTCTTTAACTATGGCAATAGCAATTCCAGGGGGCATGCCTGAATTTATGCTTAATTCAGGTATGATTTTTCCCTGCTTGCCCCGAGGAGTATATATATATTCCTAGAGTGGAGGATGACGCTGGGCATCTTTCCCCAGGCAAGAGGAGACTTGTTTTCTAGGTGTGCCTGAGGCAAAAGGACATGTAAATTCTTTTCTAGGTCAGAAAATCTCCAACAGATGGTAGATTAACTGTTACAGTGCTCTTGGGTTATTACCACGATGATAAGCAATTATTTTAAATCCTATGAAGTTGCCAATTTTGACAAATTTTGATCTATAAAAAGTAATTTCATAGGGTTCAACCTAATATATTGCTGTTTCTGTGCAGGGTGAGAGATTTTCCGCCAAGGCTTGTCCTTAAGAAGATCCTTAGTCGTGGCCATTCCCCATTGCTGCAGGCTGCTGTCCTACAGAGGGCAGAGGGCAGAGTTCAAACAAAGGCTGGTGACATCTTGACATTCCCAATAGTGGGAGAAAAAGACTATGGACTTTGGAGTAAGACATCATTCTATTATTTATGAATAAGCCATTTCACCTTTCTGAATTTGTGTTTCCTTGTCCATAAGATGGAATGTATTAATAATAGAAAAATATGATATAATACACTTGGAGAAACAGTCACTAGTTCAATGCCTGTGGTACAGTTGACAGTAGGTAAGTGTCCTTGCTCTTCCCTTCTGCCACTAAGAATGTGCTATTGCAAGGTTGGAATCGGCACTGCCTTGTATGATGGGAAAGGCGATCTCGCAGGAGCTGCCTTTCCTGAAGAGTGCAAGGCAGCTCCTTGCATCTCTGAGGGCCTTCTGCTGACGCTGCAGCACAGCGCCTTCCTTCCTCCACTGTGCGTCTCTGAGTCACTCGCTCAGGTTTTACCGCCGCCCTTGGGAAAAGCAGGTGGCCTGTATTCAGAATAGCATCAGCTGCTTTCTCAAGCATTGGAGCTAATGCTCACAATTTTTAATCAAAACTTTTTTGTAGCATTCACTGCCTGTAAAAATTTTGTTTCAGACATATTTTAGATATCTATATGGTCTTCCTTTTAGGTTTGGTTTGAAAGAAGAGGATAGAAGAATGCAAATATATATATTTAAAACAAGTTTCTTTAGAAGGAAGCTTTGTTGCTGAAAACATATAATACATTATACCATACATAGATAATTAATTTGTAAAGGAATCATGTTAGCAGATTTAACCCTCAATTTTGAATAATCCAATGAGGTGAGGTACGCCATGGCAGGGGTTCACATGGTCTACCACTTAAAGAAGTTCAAATTTTACATTCTCGTGTTCTAAGTCATTCGTGAGCTGATCCTAATCTGCATTTCTGGCCCAATCTTTCCTTCTCCCCTATATCCCAGATGTTATGGGTTGAATTGTGTCCCTACTAAAATTCGTATGTTGAAGTCATAATCCCCAGTACTTCAGAATGTAATCATATTGGAAGGTAGAGTCTTTAAGACATTGACTGCCATGTGAGGAGTCGTATTTAACTCCGGCTAGTTTGATCCCGGGGCCACATGAAGCAAAACCCTGAAGTTGGTTCGTGAAACTCTTATTTGTTTAAGTTCTTATTGTTACAATTAATATTGACAATTTAATTCTAAAAATGTGCATTGCATTGCATGTAACTCAAGCACAGAAAATAGTAAGAAATAACAAATCAGAAAGGATCGTCTTGTTTTAATAAAACACTGTGGCCCCAGGGAAAAAATTTTGTTTTTCTAGTGTAGCAGTCAATGTGTTAAACAGGTAATTAAATGGGCCCTAATCCAGTATGACTGGTGCCGTTATAAGAGGAGAAAGAGACACCAGGCATGTGCCTGTACAGAGAAAAGACCACGTGAGGACACAGTGAGAAGGTGCCATCTGCAAGCCCAGGAGAGAGACCGTGGGAGAAACCAACCCTGTGGTTTCCTTGCTCTCCAGCCTCCAGAACTGTGAGAAAATAAGTTTGTGTTGTTTAAGTCTATGGTATTTTGTTATGGCAGCCCTCATAAATAAGCACAGCAGATAAGTGGACGACTCATTGGGTTTCAAAGATTTGCCCTGCTTTTGTTTTCACCTACCTACTCTAGAATTCCTTTTTTTATATCTACCACTGGGAAGTTCTTCCTCCTCATGCTTTAAAATTTACTCCAGACATTATTATTTTCTTGTACTCTTTTTTTTTTTTTTTTTAGTTTCTCCCACCCACTCCCACTCCTCCGTGCTGGGAAAGGTGGCCTTCCCAAGTTCCATTTATGCATGACTACTATCATGCTCTTCTGGCAAATGCAGACTATGGCTTCCAGGACTTGGGCTGGAGATGGAAAAGATGGAGGAATTGGGGGGTTATTTGAGGTAATTGTGGATTGTTTATAGAAAAAAAGAGGTTTATGCCTGATTTTTGACTGAGTAGATGGTCCCAACGGAGAGAGAAATGTTGAAGAATTATGAGAAAATTTGTATTTCCTGGAACCAGTTGCTAAAGGAGACTGAAAGGAGTGAGTGAGTAGACAGAGGGAGAAGTTGGCATTAAGGAGAAACAACTTATTGTGAGACTGGAGGGGAGGATGTGAGGAATGGAATATCTTGCTAAATTTGTAGTTTCTTATTTCTAAAATCATTACAAACATGAGTTCTGGAGCCAGACTCCTGAATCCCTCCACCCATTATGCTGGGTCTGTGACTTGGGTGGCTTTTCATCTCATTTGGTCTTAGTATTTCCATGTCTACAATGGGTAAAGGATTAAGTACAGAACCTAAAAAATATGGTAATAGCAATAATTCTTATTACCATTGCCAATGCCCCCAAACAAAAACCACCAGGAACATGCCTATAGATGAACAAATTGGGTTGATTGCTCCTAAGAGAGAGAACGCACTCCCTGGGGAACCATGGGGTGTCTCAGAGAGAGATTGTTAGGATTTATTATAGGATTTGGACTTGTGGATTAGGTTAGGTTAGGTTCAGAGATTTTACTCTTTGTTCTAGCCTGGATGCTGTCAGGAAGTAAGGGTGATTCTATATGATTGGGTATCTTCATAAATTATCCATAGGGAAGGCAGACTAGAGCAAGGCCTAAGTTGTAATTCATAAAGGAGCAGCTGTCACTCATATTAGCCAGGAGAGGAGGATGCTTAAACATTTCTGTGGCTTGGATGATGTTCCTTTTTTGTTTGTATAAAGACATGAGTATGGAACGGTCTTGTTTTTGGCTTGACCTATCATGATCATAGAATAGCCTTGTCTGTGTGATGTCCTGTGAAATTGTTTATATTCAACTTGAGAACACCAGGGCCTGACTCTGAGTATCAGGCCAGTAGCATCTGGATGCTTAATACCCGGTGACCTCGGTTTCTGTGGGGCTGCCTGCTGAGAGTGAGGTGCTTAAAGACTGAGACGGATGTTGACAATTTTCTTGGGATAGTCACCGAAGAGGGTCACAAAGGGCTGATGGGCAGCACCAAAGGTCCAGCCGAGGTTGGAGACTACAGATTTGTTGTAACTATCTGCATTATGATTGTGTGATTCTCTCCCATGGTGCTTGGCTGTGCAGCACAGGTGTGCAGCAGGCACATTCTAGCACTGGCGCTGGTGTTAGGGGTTACAGAGTGACCAGGACAGAGGAGAGGACTTTGGACTTGAGAGTGCCAGTGAGAATAGCTCACTGTGAGGAGCAGGCAATGCAATGAATAAAGATGGAATACGAGAGGACTAACCACCAGTAGAAGAGGAGATGGAAGTCTTTGGTAGAACTTTTTGAGTAGAAGCCCTTCTGAGTGATGAGATAATCTTTGGTTGGAAGGAGCCAAGGGCATTGGAAATAAAGAGGTTGGGGAATAATTGAAAATCTTGCAAGATGGACCATACAAGTAGCCTCTGAATTCTCCTCGGACCACTTTGGATTTGTAAGACACTCTGCCCTTCCCAAGACAGGATGCAGGTGAGGGGAGAAGTGCTCCTACTGCTGCCCACCATGACTCTCACCTTTTCCTGTTCTGATAGATGACATTTTAGAATCTGTCCCACCTCAAGTGCCTTTTGGCATTGCCTCTATGTTGCAGGAGCTTTGCCATTGCCCCAGTGTTTCACACGGATTTTTATGATGAAGCTCTTTTATTTTTGCCTCCTCCCTCCAGGGCTCTGGCACAAGTCCACGGAGGAGAGATGAGGTCAGAGAAAAATCTGGCAAGTATACATCTACAGTCTTTACAAATCCCACCTCCTCTATCAGGGACTTGCAATCTTCAAAGTGAGCCTCAAAGCTCTTAGAAGGTGCCTCAGGACCTCAGTCATGTCCAGAAATACCTGCAACTGCAGGAGAGTACTCATTGCCTTTTAAGCTGCCCCATCACCTGGAGAGGCATCTTATTTTACTCTGAGCTTCTCCAAAATGTGGCACGCTAGAGCACCCTAAATCATTAATAATTGATTGATGGATGAATGAAATAAGTGAATGAATGAATGCTGATATAACCTGTTACTTTAGCATTGGTTTTCAAATTCTGCTTTGTGGAGCATCAGCTGTTCTTCAAGCTGAGTTGAATAAGGGCTGAGCACACGAAACCCTGTCTCCCACCTCCCATTTAACCAGAGGAACTTCATTAAAAATGTTTTTTGATTTTAGCTGCCAAGTAAAATGCATTTGCAGAAAGTTTATATTTTTGAATCTTGAGAGAGAGAGAAGAGAGAGAGAGAGAGAAAAAACAACCACTGGCTGAAAAAATAAATTTCTGCGTTTAATTGTGCAAAATCTGGTCATGATCTATTCTTCCACACTGTTTTCTTCCTCTTGTTTACATGAGTTGTTTGTCTTGTCTAGCTTGTATGATGTGTCGGGATATGCTATTTCTAGCCTCTATGCTTTTGCTTCCTCTATCCCCATCCTTCAGCCCCAGTTCATATTACGAATCTTCCCCGATCCCCAAAGCTAGACGTGCTTGGACCTTATGTTGAATGCCGATAGCATTTTTTGTGCCTCATGCCTCACTCTTTCTGTTGCATGCTTTACCTGGTCAGCCAGATAGTTTTTTCCTTCCTTCCTTCCTTCCTTCCTTCCTTCCTTCCTTCCTCCCTCCCTCCCTCCCTCCCTCCCTCCCTCCTTCTCTCCCTTCCTTCCTGCATGTGACATGTGTTCATCGGGCCTATTATGGGCCCACCAGGATTCACAATGAGTGAGACAGACATCTCTTCCTCAGAGTTTACGATGTAGTGGGGGCTGAGGGAGTGTATCAGTCAAAGTTCAACAGAGAAACAGAACAAGTGGGTGATATAAAGAGATTTATTGCAAAAAATTGGATTCCATGATTGTGGGAGCTGACTAAGCACATCTGAAATCCTCAGGGCAGGCTGTCAGGGTGAGCAGGCACGTGCTGAAACTGCTGTCCTGGGTGGCATTTCTCAATCCTCTGAGAAGTCTTTGTTCTTCTGCTACCATCTCTCAACTGATAAATCAGGTCCCTTCAGATTATGTAGGATAATCTTCCCTACCTAAAGTCAGCTGATTATGGACTTTAATCACTTCTACAAAACACCTTCATAGCAACATCTTTATTAGTGTTTGGTTGAATGACAGGGGACTATGGCCTCACCAGGTTGACACATAAAACTGATCATCACGGGGAGGAATATTTAAAAAAAATCATCAAACTATATCATGATAAGTTTCAGGAAAGAGAAATGCATTTCTATTGTTTATGAATAGAATACTTAACATATTCTAATTTAATGTTAAATTTAATGTTTAATTTTAAGACAACTTAAAAGACTTAACTTCTCCCAGGAGTTTAATGCAATTATCAAATTCATTGAGTCTGAAGCTAGGAATCTTTGAAAAATACAAATGCCTGGGCTATACTCTGGGCCAATTAAATCAGAATCTCTGGGGCTTAGGGCCCTGGTACTGGTATTTTGAAAATGTTCCCCAGGTGATTCTGATATACCAGGGTTGAGAACAAATTCTCTAAACAGATTTAGATTTAATTTTTTGGTTTTCCTATTTTATGCATTTAGTTATTGGAAGAAAATGCCTATATAAATTGGAAATAACTAATTATTTTAGTAAAAAAAATGTGTGCTATTGAAGCCTCTGACATACTTTGTCATCTTCCTGGACTGTAAGCACTTAAAGGGCAGGGGCCATGTGTTATTTAGTCATCAGTTAGGATAAAGTCATGCTACAAAAACAAACAAAATACAGCCTCCATTTTCAGGATATTGATAAAACGGAAATTCATATTTCTCACTCATGGCAAGTCTACTGTGGGTCCAGGCAGCTGCCTTCCCGGGACAGCTCATGTGCTGCTCTGCACCCACGTGAGGTCGGGCGATCACTGAGACAAGGGAAGAGAGGATGGAGAGACAAGAACTGACAACTGACACATGTCACTTCCATTCACATTTCTTTGTCACCTGGCAGTACGTAACTTCAAAAGAAAGGAGAAATGTAGCCCTTTGAGAACCTGGAAGTTGAAGAGAAATAGATATTGATGAAGATAATATCTAATGTGTTTGGTTTTATGTCTCTGCACTTAGCATGGTAACTGCCATAGACTAAAGGCTTACTAAATATTCGGTGAATCCACACATGTGGCCCCCCCTTACCCTGGGGGGATACGTTCTGACACCACCAGTGGATGCCAAACCCTATACATTCCCACATTTTTTTCTGTACATACGTACTAATGATGAAGTTTAGGGGATGATTCACATCGCAGGTGGGATGGAGCAGGATAGCTTGAGATTTCCTCACGCTACTCAAAACAGTGCACAATTTAAACCTTATGAATTGTTTATCTCTGAAACCTGTCATTTATTATTTTTGGATCATGGTTGACCTTGGGTAGCTGAAACTGCAGAAAGCAAAATTGTGGATAAGGGGGAACTATTGTGCCACGGTTTGTTCACTTTTAGACACTGTGCATGATTGTGTGTGTGTGTGTGTGTGTGTGTGTCTAATTCTCCTCTGCAGGTAGGCACTTAGCACCCTATCCCCTCAGGATTAGGGGGGACTGTGTATGTGGATTCACCGAATATTTATTAAGCCCTTACTCTGTGGCAGGTATTGTGCCAAGTGCAGGTCTACGGTGCTACAGATTTGTGACCGCTGGCAGTGGAAGAGCAGAGCTGGGGCCCCCATATCTAGAGCCATGAGACCTGGGGTTATTGCAATCACAATGACAGTGCCAGCTAAGTGTCCCTTGACACCACAGGCACTCCAACTACCCACTGGCCCTCACCGTTCAGACTTTTCTCATGTTTACCCAAGTAAAAAGCAAATACACCTTCTAGAGTGTTTGACTGAATAACTGGGGATTGTAGCCTAGCCAAGTGGTCACATAAAATTGACCATCACAAAGAAGAACACTAAACAAATTATTCAAAAATCTCACAGTAAGTTTCAGGAAGGAGAGAAATATTGCTATTTTCTATAGACTGTTAAAAAGTCAGTTAGCAATGAGCCTGGCTAAGTTCTGCAGCAAATCAGGAATGGGGTTCCTGTACCTCTGCCCTGGTCAGAGAAACACCACTGGCCACTGCTGTCCCCAGCACGGCCCAGACATGCACAGCTTTGAAGAATGGTGGCTTGACTGGGAGAGAGAAGACAGGCTGTTGTGAGGTCAGGGCCCCTCAAGAGCCTGCCGGTGACCTTCCATGCTTTTTCCAGCCCAAGCTGTGTGAGCTGTCAACACCTCATAAGGAAGGGTGCCCGACAGAGTCTTCCACAGGACCAATTCACCACGAACCCTCTCTCCTGAGACAAATTAGAATAAGAACATCTTTATAGCAGAGTGGCAATGAGAGCGGGCTCATCTTTACTCAGACATTACATTTTCATTGGAAACACCGGATTTGTATTTACATTTCATAAAATTCTCAGTTGAAAAATTAGATTCACATGTCCAAGTTGTTCCAACCACCTTTGAAAGTTGCCCAACAACTAAACTGAGTATGAAATAATCATTTTCCTTTAATAGTGACATCCACATTAGCAGGCCTAGTATATCATTTTTAGAAGAATTAATTTGAGTTTGAAACAAAAGCACCTGCTTCCAAACATTTTTCAAGCTAAGTAAATTCATCAACTCTTGTGTCCACTCAGTATTAGTAACATCAAATTAATAAAGAAATTAAAACTTCAGTTCTTCAGTCACAATAGCCACATTTCAAGTACTCAATAGCTGTATGTAACTAGTGGCCACCGTACTGGACAGCAAGGATATAGAAGATGCCATCTCTGCGTAATGCCATCAGATGTGTTTGCAGCAGGTCTAGTCGATTAAGGCAATGCCCGAGGTCAGGCCGGTTAACAGCATTTGGTTTTCCTCTGCCTGGCTGGTAAGTCTTACACTTTATGGGCGGATTAACTCTAGTTTGCTTGAGCTGTGGAGCTGCCGGACTCCCTGCTAGTCCTGGGCCTTGAACACATCATCCAATACCTTTCCATGAGAGACACTCAAATATTTGTTCAGTGGTTGCTAATTGTATCCACTACTTATTTGTAGCTTCAAAATAACATTTGAATCTTAACTTGTTTTCAATCTGAATAATTTTTATACCTATTTAAAGGGAAGGAAGATTGAAGCACTCATTAACTCCTCTAATTCGCTACATGAACTTTATAGTATATATTCTCTTTTGCATAAATCCAGCTTCGCCATTTCCGAGATGGTACCACCTGAAAGCAACTTGAGGCAAGACCAATGAAGTGTTCCGGGCAATATTTGAACGTAGGCCTGAGTTTGTGTTTTTTAGCCTAGCTCATGTCTCTTTTAACTCTAAAATTTTATGATTTAATGATTTTGAAACTATGTCAAAGAAAGGCTTAGTGTAATTCAAAGAAATTTCAAATTTGAGGTGTCTTATTTTTCTTTTAGATATTTAGCTTGACAAGTAAAGTTTTGAATATTAGATACAATTTTAATATTTAACTCTATCAAAAACACAATGGCAAAATGCCATGTGGAAATGCATCTCTTGCAGGAAATTGCCCTAAATTACTTTAGCAATCTTCCTTGATAACTCTTCAGCCGCCTGTGTATATAATGAAAAGACCAACGAGCAGGATATGTATAATTTTATCTGGGTTGAAGTCCTTAGTTTTAAGATAAGAAAGGCAGAGGGGTAACAAAACTTTCAGATACAACCTATTTTGACCAATGGACTTTGACAGAGCCCTGCTAGAAAATTGTTTTTGTGCTTGCATCTTCTGATGAAACTTCCAGTTTGAAGCAATGGATTCATGTACTATACTATGTATGCTTCTGTTATAATTCTACATGGACACTTTTAAGCTAACATTTCCTTATAAGAAAAGTCAGATTTGCAGATTTGTACCCCCCCCAAGCCATCTCATTATAAAATTGAACATGATCAACGAGAAGGAAAGAAGATAAAATTAACTTCTATGGTACTTATTTGCATGAACCATTTGACTAGTCTCTGCATATTGTAGTTGTTTACAAGAATGCTTTTCTGGAAAGTGGGGACCTTCTTTACAGTTTTGATGTTTCCAGGATGCTTGGGTACAGTAATGCTTAATAATTGTTTAACAATTAAAGTGGCATTCAAGTTAAATCTCAAACAGCCAAATTCATCTTCCAAGCATTCTATGTGGCATTGTAAAAGTTAATACTTCTCCTCTTGTCTGGGTCTAAGTATCTTTAGACTTTCTTTCTCTTCATTCCTATTGAGATATGGAAAAGAGGCACGTGCAGATCACAATTCCTCTTTTATTGCTGGAAAAGAATCTTCAAATGTCAGACTTCAACTCTAACATGTTTTCCTCCTTTACTGGAGTAACTGATGAGAGTTGAAACTACTACTGGACAGGTATCCAGATGAGGGCCTGTTGTTTCCCATGAAAGAAAATATAAGGGACTTTGAAGTGGGAGAAGAAGAAGCCCCCACTGATCACCTAAAGCCTCTTGAAATAAACATAGGAGATTTATAAAGTCAGTATGTTTTACTTCAAGATAAGCTCTTTTTCCTACTAAATTGCCTTCCTACATGGAAATTCTCAAACTATCAATGTTTGGGTACCCAACCAAGTATCTTTTATAAAATATATTTTTTCCAAGCCCACATGAACAATTTCCAATATATAAAAAATCATTCTTCTTTGAGTTCAGAGTTAATTGTGGGCATTTACAAAGGCTAATTTTAAAGCGTACCTTTCATTATTTAAAGCAGATTCTGATTTTAAATTTCCTATGTTGGTGCTGAATAATTATTTCCAGGGATGCCAGATAGACACCACCATGTGGTGGTGCTGAGATAAATCAATGTACTATTGTTCTAGGAAGATCTATTCTGTGCAGGTATTGCCACAGGTGATTATTAATAAATATGTCTGAACTGGTCAGAGCGAAAAGATAGGGGAAAATTGCATTTGTACTTTGGCATTTATGTCTTCTCTGAGAAATAAACTTTTCTACCATTTATGCTTGCCACATTTTTATTAAAAAGAATCTGCGAATGATCTACTTGGAGGATACGGAAGAATTATCTTTTTTCTTTGTTATTAAATAAGAACAAAATTTATTAGTTAATTATCCCAGGTCTGTTTGCCTCGACTTTGGAATGGTGTGGCCAGATAAATCATTGCCTGCAGCATCAATTTTCAAAATATGGAGTAGGGAGACGTGAGAGGACTTACATTTCTACTGCTTTGGGTTTTTATGCGACAGTCATGTTGACTTTCACAGCATCTCTTTTCCAAATATTCCATATTCTCTGTCATCACAATCCTAACTGGAGAAAGCATTGACTAAGGATTTAAGCATGTTTTAAAATTGTTGATACCAAGGAAAGGGAGAGGTCAAGACATTTACATGTATCATTAAATGTCTGCTATGTGGTAAGTGATTTGTAAAAGTTATTACTTTTAAACTTCACAGATTCTCTAGAATTTAAGAAGATGACACAAAATGACCCAACTAGTGATGACAGAGCACAGATTTGAACCCTAAAATGTCTGATTAAAAATATGTACACTTTCCAATCCACCATACTATCTCCACTAGTTAAGAATTACTCCTCACTTTGGAATTTGATATATATGGCCTCGGGGTGCCAAAAAATGAGAATAGACCTCTGTTTATAATTTATATCTATATCTATAATTTATAACTATGTCTATACCTATGGTTTTTTAAATGTTTAGTATTTTTTTCTTCTTAATCTTACAACTTCTTGAGGGTAGGAGCAGTGTTTTACGTTCTTTACATCTGCCATAGCCATGGTTATAGCCATCACGAGCACAGTGCCTTGACAGTATCTGATAGACTAATTATTTAAAATTCCATGACAATCCCCAGGCTTCTTTATTTCCTGGGTCCAAATCAGGTCAATAGTAATAATAATTGCTCAAATTCCATTGCATTCTTATCGTTATTTGTATACTGAAGGCATCAATTTAAAATCTCTTGTATCTAGCAGTCCCTGGAAGTGTTTTCTGTCAGTGCGGAATTTACATGAGGTATTTTGTTCTGGACTTTCTTGAGTATATCCTTGGATTGAACTTGACTGATATCACCCACTCTGCAAATCATTCATTCAGCGAGTACTTTTAAATGCCTACTTGGTATTCATTACAGGTACAAGTTACTGGGGATGGGGTAGGGGTTGGTTTCCCAGAGCTCCCAAAGCTGCAAGGCCTGATGACGGTGGTGAGTGGCCTTCTACTTATGCTCCTGTGCCTCATGAAACATGATCACAGTTCCTTCAACTTTTACCTGCAGACCTGCCCTCAGTAGGGCTTAACCGCTAATTTGTGGAGGGTAGAGTAGGGAGCAGGTATAATACTTTCTTCTCAGTGGTCCCCAATCTTTTTGGCACCAGGGACAGGTTTCATGGATGACAATATTTCAATGGAAAGAGGTTGGGGGATGGTTTTGGGATGATTCAAGTGCATTACATTTATTGTGCAGAAGATGCATGACATTTAATGACCTAGACCTAGGTCATTTTGTTTTTAGCATTATTTCCAACAAACACTTTTTTGTGAAGAAGTCAGAACCCCACCCAGATTCAAGCACAGGGGAAATAGACACTGTTCAATTAGCAGAGCATCAAAAAATTGGCTGCCATTTAAACAATAACCTTATCAAACCTAGGAAAGCTGGATGTAAACTAAGGACAAGTCTTCTTAAAGGTATGAATTACTGTAATAACGTAATAAAGTTGGTTTGATATGATGTTCATGGTACTTTATTGGGCATCTATTTTAATAGATTTTTAGGGCTACCAGTTACTAGTAGAGAAATGTTAAGCTTACTTGAATTTCATTCCACAGAAAGATAACAAGAGAGTTCTTAGAGAAAAAAGGAAAAATTATAAATGTTGAGCTCTGATATTAAACTCTTTAAACATATTGTCAGAATAATCTTCCCAATATTTAGAGAGAAATAAATTTTAGCTTCAGGAAAACTTAATTCAATAGAACCAAAAGTAATACCACAAATACTTAGCATACAAATCAGAATGATGAAAAATGGAAATAAACAAACGAAAGGCCTATTCATCCTAACCAGTCTATTTACTTAGACCACAATAGTCAACCACACCTTACCTACCTCTCTAGACTCAGTCATATACCCACCCCTAAATCAACCACTGTGGCCAAGGAATAGAATGCAGTAATTGGTTTAACCTGAGTCCCCTACCAATGCCTGGAGGCTACAAAGACATTAGTTTTCCTGTAAGCCAGCAGATAACAAAGATGGCGATCGGGAATCATCGGGATGGGACAAATAGATGCTAGAAGAACTGCTTACACGTGTCCATGATAGGAGAAGGTATATTCCAGACCGAGAAAACAGCTGTGTAAGGTTCTGCAAGATCATGGATCATTTGTGGATGGGGGGAATGGTAAGGAACTGTTACGACCGGAGTAAATAATATCCAAAATCCTTGGCCACTAAAACCACAGGAACCACACTATAATTATGTCACACTAAAATGTTGTTTCATTATCAACATTCTTTCAAAATAAAGCAGAGATCTATATTCTTACAAAGCTGAGGCAGGGGACTTAAAATCTACAGAGAATGAGAGTACAAATGCAAAAATATTACATAAAACTTTAATTCTTAAAAGTCTCATTTATATTCTCAAAGATCTTAGCAGTTCTCCTTTGAGCTGAAGTTAACTACCCTCAATTATAGGCTCTATTCATGGGGCCATGAACTTGACACTTAAAAGCTTCCCTTGAGAATTACCTGTCAAAAATATGTTTTACCCAGATGAAAACTAGGTTTATAAATACTCCGGCCTGTTTGAACTCTGTCTCTGTAGACTAATATACTGTTTTTTTAAGCAGGTGTCATTTAGGGTGACCTTTCCAAAATAGAGTTAAGGATTCAGGAATCACATTGGCATTGTACCTTGGATAGCACCTTGCTGTCTACAAAGCATGTTTATGAATGTTGCCAAGTTGATTACTTACAACGGCCACATAATGAAGGTATATTGATGCTCCTTTTACAGAAGGGTAAGCTGAGGCTTAAGAAGATTAACAGTTTTTTCAAAGATGCACAGATGCTTGGTGACAAACAAGACTCAAAGCCATACTTCCTTACCCCAAGTCCAGCACTCCATTGGCAGGTGTCCATTCCTGTCATTAAGAAAGCGGGTATCACCAGAAGCTTCTCACTTATCAAAGTACAACTTGAATCACAGAATGCACATCGTATTTTAAGCTACTTCATATAACTTGAACTATGGCAACAGTTTGCCTATATTCAGAATACTAGAATAATATAAAATGCATATAAACGACTCTCATTGTATAGTTGAACCATGTACAACACAGGGGTTCCTGGTGCTGGCCTCCCATTCTATCAAAAAGCCACATATAATTTTTGACTCTCCAAACTTTTAAATACTAATAATCTGCTGTTGACTGGAAGCCTTATCAATGACATAAACAGTTGATTAACACATATTTTGTATGTTATATGTATTATGTACTGTATTCTTTCAATAAAGTAAGCTAGAAAAAAGGAACATTATTAAGAAAATCATAAGGAAAATACATTAAGGGTACTATACTGTTATTTATTGATACCATAAATTTATACCATCTGCTTACAAGATGAATTGTCTGTCTAAAGCGGTGGACAACCACAGCTGCAGACCTCAATCTATGGTACATATCTAGCATTTCACCTTTATCTGGTGACATCCTGCTTTTCTCTGCTTCTTGGGAGCACTTCCTGCACTACTAATGGCACTTTGTATAGGTTTCATTATGTTGTTCAAGATTCACAGTATTGCACTAAACGTGATGAAACACATGCGAGAACCATTGAGAGATCACTCTTGACTGCGACATGCAATTTATTGGAGAGATGAACTACTCACACAGAGATGATTAGCATCACGTGGGATTTTAAGCAGATACTCACAACACTTGAGCTTACATCAATAGCAACAGGAGGTGGCTATAAAATTGTTACAGTAGTACAGTATGTATTACAGTTAATTTTATGCAGTTATGATTCAATACTGCATCTTTACATTTGTTTACATTTCTCTTGACTATGAATGGTGGTGTGCATGGTCTGTTTTTGTGTAAGTTTTGATAAATTTTAACTTTTTATAAAAGACATGTGTATATTTTATGGTAGTAAATACCAAAATAGACTAGTATCTACATACATTTTATGCATTCATGACATAACTTTTTCTTAATTTTTTTCTGATCTTCTAGGCTGCGTGACTTGTTTGAGAGTTTTTCCAAATTGTAGGAAATCTCAAAAAAATTTTCCGATATATTTATTGAAAAAATAATATAATAAAATAAAATATAATTGGACCCATACAGCTCAAACCTATGTTGTTTAAGAATCAACCATAATTTTTAGTTGAACACTATCATTTCAATAAAAAAATATAATCGGCATATAAACACGAAGCAAAAATAAAACAATACAAATGCGTGTAAAACACCACATTGTTTGGAGGGACTCTACATCTGAGTTGTATGTTCAAGGCCTTCCACATTTTGATTCCTATCACTTCCAGATCACAAGTCCTTCCATTCTCCCTTGCTTCATGTCCTAGATAGTTTCAGCTTTGTATCCCTCTACCGTTGCCTACATCTTTTTCATGCGTAGAATCATCTTCTCTCCACTCCTTCCATTTCTGATTTCCCACATGTGATTTGGGTTTTTAGGCATAGTTCACATGAAATCTCAAGGTCATTTTACTCTACTGACCCCTCAAGCTATCTCGTAACTCCATTCATGTGCAATCTCCGTCTCAGAGTGTGTGTGTGATCCACTGTTTTGTCTTCAAACCCAGCTTCCTGGTTTAGGTTCTAGAAATAAGTCCAGCATTGTCAACCAGGCCAGATGAGTCTTAATTGGTTAAATGTAACTTTCTTGTTATAAAATTACTGGTGTACATATCTTAACAATATTGCCAAAATTATTCCCTCAAAGATTTACCATTTGACATTTCCACCAACATTGCATGAGAGTGCCTATTTCCCTGCACCTTTGCCAGCACTGAATGTTAGCAATTATTAAAATTTTTCTAATCTTACTTTATTTTTGTTTTAATTTGCATTTCCATGATTATTAAAAAAGCTGAGACATTTTCCATATGTATTTTGGAATTTCTTTCTCTTTTTTTTTTAACTGTCATCATTATCTTTTGTCCATTTTCTTTGGGATTTTTTCTTTATTAATTATAGAAGCTTTAAATAGTGTATTTTTGTTTAATATTGTACATATTTTAGATATTTTTATTTTTTCTTTTGAATTTATTTATAGTGTTTTGTTATACTGTTTATAAAATTTTTACTTAGTCAAATATGTACCTATTCTTCTGTATTGCTTAACAAGGGTAATTCTGACATTATTGCACAAATATTTTTCTATAATTTCTAATATTTTAAAATGTTTAAATTTTATTAAATATTTTATATTTTTATAGATAACTATGATTTGGTTATCTATTGCTAGGTAAAATACAGTATTATCCTAAAACTTAGTGGCTTTAAATAACACCATTAATTTTTTTCTCATGATTTAGTGATGGGAATTTGGGCAAGGCTCAGCTAATCGGTTCTTCTGTTCCAGATGGCACTAGTTAGTTCACTGAGTTGGCTGCATTCGGCTGACAGCTGACAGTCAGTCAAACTGACACATAAAATTAACCATTGCACTGTGCTTAAGATGCTTTGTGGATATGCTACCCAAGAGGGTGGCCTAGTGGATACTGGGACCCAGGAAGACAGGGTGTGGGGGGAGGGAGGAGGAGAGGGACAAGGGAAGGATTGGGTGGGTCACCAACTGCAGGAAGAAGAGGTAAAGCTGGAGATGGGGTTGTGTCTCCCACTCCAGAGACATGTTAGAGAAGTGATCCCATAGGACCCTCACCATGCTGGCACACACATCCCGTGTGATGGCAGACATTTAGGTTTCTGTCCAATGAGGGCACTGCCAGTGGGATTGTATTAGCCAGAGAAGCAATCATGGCTACCAGAGAATTGCAGTTGCACTTCCAGAAAAAGAAAGAAACATTTGCCCTGCTTCCCTCCCCTCCCCAAGTGTCTGATACTGATGAAGATAGAACCAGAAAAGGCAGGAAAGGAAGAAAAAAATAGCAGACACTGTCCCTCTTTCTCACTTCGAGCTCTTTGGGCCAGGGATCTTTTTCTAAGCACCTGACTTGTGCTTAGAAAAAGGGAACTAGACCTTTAAGTTGCATACAAAATCCAGATCTATAAATTGGACTAGACTGGCTGGAGATTTTAGTAACGTTAAGTGACCAGAAACTGTGGAATCTGTCCTAGATTCATAATAAGGTTGCAGAAAAGAGAGTTGACAAAACACAGTTGGCCTAGTAATTGAAGAAAGTTAAAAACGCATTATATTTTTGCTTGCCTCATGTAGTTTGGATTAACAAACCATTTACACTTGCAAGTTGACTGCCAAGAAAATGCTTCCTTGTACAATTTTCCTGGGGAGTTGGAGCAAGATGTGGGTGGGGATGAGAGAGAGAGAGAGAGAGAGAGAGACAGAGACAGAGACAGAGACAGAGAGAACCTTCTATATGATGCTTTCCCTTCAGATTGAGCCAATTTAGGTCCCATGTCTATTTCTGAACTAAGTGCTCTGAGAAGGGAAAACTGAACTCTAATGGGCTTATACTAGTCTCCATGAATCCTGGGAGCTGGGAGGGAGTCAGCTTCTCTTATGTCATATGGGCTATGTGGAGGAAGGTGGATTCCTACCAAAAAAATCAGGTAAAGAGGAAAGGGAGAAGGCATGCTCCTGACTAGGCCCTAAAGCTCTACACTACATGGGGCCGCCATATGCGATAGTCATCTGCTTCCATCTTGGCAATGACCCATGTGGCCCCGGGCAGTGTTGACTTATTTCCTTTGGGTTACTTCACGCCAAAGATCTACTCCATGACTCACATTCACTATCCATGCCCAGATTGGGATAGGACAGTTGTCATTTCCGGCATGTAACCGGTGACCAACAGTCACCAGCATTGTGGTAACTTCATCATCCACACTCCTCTCCCCACTGGCCTGCCTTAAGGGAAGGCTCCTCTAACTCCCAGATCCATAATGAATCAACCTTGGCATTTGTTATTTTGGAAATAACCTTCTGTTATTTTTTTTCTCTTTTCTTGCTCTCTCCTGGAGTGAAGCTCTAAAAACAGAATTTAAAATTCACCTCCAAGTGTGTTTGTGATTTGTTCATTCTTCCCATGCTGAAAATGTGGCTGATGCACACTTCCTCTGCAATCCACTTGGCAATTCTGCTTTTGAGTTTGCTGCTTAATTTTTCATTTTGAACAGATGAATGGCACAGCATTATTGGTTGAGTATTTAATATAATATTTTTAAAAGTTAAACATAATATAATATTTAAAAAATTATACAAGAAGCCAAACTTTTTTTTTGGCACTTTTAAGAAGAAACTTTTATTGAAATTTTAAAGTTTTGGAAAATATCTTATGACCTGGTGTTCTTCCAGATTGAGGGCATTTTACATGTTGCAGTAAAATGTAGTATTTACCTGGAGACAACTTATATGAATGATCTGAAAGTATGGGTTCCTTTACTGGGTATGCTTTCAAACTGTTAACCCAGCTTTATAAATAGTCGTCAGCCCCACTTTCTCAGACTTAATTGCTCTCAATGTCAAGTAAATAACATAGAGTTTTGTTCATCATTCTCTTCTCTTACTTGGAAGCATCATGGTAGCTGAGAACATATATGGTTGAATTGATCAGATGATTTGTGTTTGTGGCTCTGCTTCTTTTTCCCTCTGCATTGTCTATCTTTGACCTTTCTTGCTTCTCATGCCTCCAGTTGATGCTAATTTAAAACCTTGCAGCAGAAGTTAAGAGTGCAGGCTCCAGAGTTAATCTGCCTGGGATAAATCTCGCTCTGCCTATTTCTGGCTCTGTTGACCTTAAGCAAGCTCCTTACCTCCCTTTGTGTTCCAGATTCTTCAATAATAAAGTGATAATAATAATACCTATTTTAGAGGGCTGTTGTGGAGATTCAATAAGTCAACATATGTAAAGCACTTAAAATAGCATCTAGAACAGTTAGTGCTCAAACAAATGTTAGTTGTTTTTGTCTCTGTTGTCTTGCTCAGATCCCTTCACACCTCTCAGTCTTGATGTCGTTACCTATAACATTAGGTTCATAATTTCTACTCACATTTAAATAAACTACATGGACCTGAACGAGGAGCACAGAGGACGGAATCATTAATAAAATGTTGGCTAATTAGCACCAGGGAGCTTCTTGCCAAGGCTGTCCTGCAATTCCAGAAGCATTAGAAGGTGACCCCCTCCTCGGACTTCTGTGAGATGCTCATTAGCTGGATGACCCTCTCTTTCAACTAAAGGGCTTGCCCAAACCTCCAGCTGAGTCGGGAAACTGCATTTCCTTCCAGGAACAAATTCACTTATTATTAAATGTTATTTATTCATCAGTCAGGGGAGCTCCAATGATGACAGCATTGCCCTTGACATTCTGAAAGACAAGACCCCATGACTCAGGGAACAGTCTGCTAGTGTGTCACCCACTCAAGTGCTCATGAAAGGCAAGTCTAAATGCAGCATGTGGGGACAGTGAGAGCTGGAGAACTCGGAAAACGTCATAAGGGAATGTGTTGGCATCGTAGTTGAGGGTGGGTCAGATATATCACCCAAGAGACATGAGGGCAAGAGGAAAAACTGCCCAAAGAGTAGGGATGTGTTGGCTCCGTGCAACTCTGTCTTTTCACCTATAGTTACTCTTTCATCTCTGTTCTCACCATCGTGCTTGGGATATTTGTAATGTCGCAATTGTGACCAGCAAGCTCAGACTCCCTTAGCTGCTGAAGTGCAGACTGTAGCTGACTTTATCACCACTTCTTACTTGGTAACAAAAATCACGTGTTTAGATTAATGCATAAGTAGTCAGGGATCATTTTAAGTGATGCCTTTTGATTTCTTCAAAAACTTTCAAATTTACCTAAAAATGCACTTGGAAGCACTGAGGGGAGGCATGGTCTAAATGGACACTTCCCATTACTCTTTAATCCTTGCTTTGTTTTTTAATTATGTTTTTTCCAGCACTGTTCACTGATGCTATATGCTCTATTAAGATTTATATATTCTATTTTTCTTATGGCTCATCGTCTGTATCCCAGCCTAGAGTGAAAATTCTGAAATGTCAAAGACCTTGTCTGCTCTCTGCCGCATATTCTGTGTCACGTGGGAGGGTGCTTGGCGTACTTGGTGTTGACTGAATATCGTGGCATGAGTGGCTAACTGTGAGCACCCATCAGAACGCCAGGCATTCTGTCACTTCCCTTTCTTGGCTCTTTTGTTCTGCGAGTTGGTTACTGGGCTTGCTATCATGCCAAGGCCTGTGCTATAATGCTTAGCCAGACATTAACAGGCTGTTTAGGGCATAAGTTACAGCTTCTTATTCCTTCAGAGGTATATTTATGAAAGTTGTGTTGCAACTGGTGCATGTTTAATTGAAAGTAATACATTTCATCTGCTTTGAGTGGCAAGTGGTTAGAACTATTGCCTGTGTTTTCAGCAAACCTAGATGAAGGAAGAACAAATGCACACAGTTTGACTGGGAGCTCAACATCAGGACCTCACCGCCTCCTCCCCCAGCTTCTTTCTTTCTTTTCTTCATGAGGACATGTTCTGTTAAAAAAAAAATCTTTAAAATAACACTCTTTTTGGTCATATGTGACCCTTTTGACATGCTTTCCTTATAAATATGTGAGTCCCAAGAGGGTAGGATTTCTTTAAACCAACATGTATCGAGGATCCACGAGGCACCAAGATAGTACTGGGGGAAGGTCTAGGAGTGAGAGTGAATGAAGGAGAGATGCACTCTACTTTCCAGAAACTAGAGCTGAGTTTTGAAAAATGAAAGAACAAGCCCCTGAAATTATGTAGACAGTCCATGAATTGTACGTGTGCAGCTTTCCCCAGGTTTTCAAAAGATCCTATACCACAAACATGTTAAAAATTATAGCTACGTTTTTTTCTTGGTCTCACTGAGCACTCCCAAACTTTTCTTTACCTTTTTAGCCAGAGTTGTTCAAAATTCGATTTCTCTGTATCTTGGCCCAGGTACACGTAGGAAGCAAATAGACAAACTGCTGCCGGATGTTCAACAGGAAGCTGCTTCTGATCTTCACTTCCCTGAGATACTGAACCACATTCAATTTCTTTCTCCCCACTTGCTAACCCCCTTATCCTCCTCTCTGCTGAACAGCGATTTGTAAAATGTTCCACTGGAAATAGCCTTATATCATGTTATCTACACATTTTAACTGTTATATTAAAAACATTTAAAACCCCTAAGTTTCAGAAACACTTGCTAATATGCTGGAGAGGCCCTACAGCTGAGACTGTGAGTTACTGCCTTTTGTACTATATCCCTGAACTCAAAGTTTGAAATAAAACTCTGTTGTTAAATATAAAGAAATAAAGAAGTGATCTAATTTAGTGAGGAATTTTTGTGACATTTCTGTGAGTTTCATAAAAGGTCAGTATGTGGTGCACTGACTTATTATGAAATATTGTTAGGTTTAAAATAATTGTCCTGTTGCTTGAAATAGTAGACAAGAGTACCCTTCACAAATGTCGCACATGGGCATGGAGAAGAATCCAGGGCACTGAAGACTAGAGGCTCTCTCGGTTTCATCCACCTTCCTTCCATCTCAACAAACGGCCACCCATTCTGCTCTCCTCTACAAAGAAGAGAAACGCTTGTTTCTGTTTTATCTGTGCTGCGTGCTGTTGGTTGTGATTTGATAAGAGAAAGATATGTTGCGTGTGTACAAAGATCTGGGCTAGGTGTTCAGCGTAAGGACAACACAGTTTGCCATAAAACAATCTTTGCACCTGGGTTTTGTGTTCTCAGAGTGTCATAGTAGAATCTAGAGTTCCTGCCACATTCTGGGCCAGAAATAGACAGAGTGAAGAGTATAGTAATGAGTGGAATAGAGTTCAATAAAAAAGTGGATTCTTCCTAGGGCAAATAAAAAATGTTGATAAGTGTGTAATGAAAGGCCATCTCCAAACAAAGGAAGGGCTTCCCTTTTCCTTTCA
>VBSM01001562.1:63338010-63392762 GCA_008086735.1 Cheirogaleus medius
GAGTTTTTTTTTTTTTTTAAAGTAATAAAGCTTTCTGTTAGGGTAAGAATTCTGTAATCATGTTACCCAAGTAATACAGTGATGGAAACAAGACAACCTTCCATATCCCTCTCCCTCAGCTGAATGTCAACAGGTTTCTGGCTAGCTAGAAGCCCAGATCATGTAGGGGAGAAGTGAGATATTTATCAGCTGGTTGCAGTGAATAAATAAAATCACCTCCATGGAGGACATTGATATCCTTTTATCAATATCCACTGACACTGGTCTGAAAGTGGAAATCTTTTATATAAAGGCCTGGGGATTTCTTGCCCATATCTTAAGTGTTTCCCTGGACTGGCAGCCCCTTAATATGCTCAGAAAGTAAAATATAGGTTACAGCATAGTTTATAAATTGTTTTGACCAATGAGTTTATTTCCAGTTAATTTACCTAATTGCAGACATTACAGATCATTTTATATGGTTAAACATAAGTGAGTGTAGCTTTCCTGGAGTTTGGGCCTCATAATGAGCAAATTTCTCTTTTTCCAGCCCCTTTAGTGCAAGCTCTTTGGAACTCACCCACGGGTTGTATGGGATTGGACTGACCTATATTTTGCTTTCCCTTAGATTCATTCCGTGTGCAGTGAACTTGAGTAGCAGATTTTTTATAGCTCTGCTAATGTGATGTGATGTTTTGAGAACATTTAGAGCATTTAGAACAAACCACTGTAATATAAGCTGGAATAAAGGGAAGGAACGATCTACAGGGCAGTCTGCCTTATCCCAGTTCCAAGAGCCAGTCAAAGAGACTCAGGCTCCCATCCTTCCGCTCCTCATGCATTTTGCAGTACTGGACAACTGCGTGAAAGATATCCCCCACCTTCCAGGACTTCTGATGGACCAGCCGCACGACATCTAGAAACTAAAATAAAACACAGCATTAGGACTCACGGATCACAGAGGGTCTTCAAAGTCCTCTCATTCAACCACCCTTCCAAAGCTGATGGCTCTCTAGTCTATGTTTGACCATCTCTGGTGTTAGGAGACTATTTTCCAGGCAGTCTATTTCCTTTTTAGACATTTCAGATTATTGAAGAGTTTCTTTAATGGAACTGGAATCTTCTTCACAGCTGTTGCCATTCATCAATTATAGGGGACTAGATGGAAAGAGACTAATTCTTCCTTCACCCATCAGTCTTTCAGGTATTTAGTGTTTTTTTCGGGTCTGCTTTTCATATATCATGGGTTCCAATCTCTTCTATCTCTATCACAAATAATATCTCATTGGATGTGTGCATTTAGGCCAAATAAATCAAGTGCCGAACTTTTAGGTAGGGCCACCTATTGGTTCCTCAATCCCTCTTGAGAAGCAACCCCCTTGCCTTCCATGCTAAGATCAAGCATCAAGAGAGGCTGGCTTTCCGTAGAAATAGGAGCAGAGAAAATAGAGGGAACACCCCAGATTTGTCACCTGGTTATTGATGCCAGCTTCAACTGGCCACAACCTAGAGAGGAAGCTCTGGACTGCAAGTGAATTGTGGGCTTTGAGGAATAGAAGATGGGGGACATCATTACAGAGAGTATTCTCGTCATGAAACTGTGTGAAGTCCAGCACAAAGGCCTCTCAAACTCCTTAGTCAGATACTTTTTAAGGAAAGTAACCACTAATGAGAGCCAGAAACTGCAGGAAGTTCTTTAACACATGGAATCTCATTCAATTCTGTCACAACGCTGTGAAGTGGGCATTGGCAGATGAAAAGGTGTGGGCTTGAGAGATGATAAACTGACAGTAGGGTCATGGTGTTCTAGCACTCCAGTCCAGTGCTCTTCTACCACAATACCTTTCTATATTTTGGCGGCAGGAGAACATAGAATTGATACTTATTTGGAGCACTGGGAGAAGAAATAGGCTGGGAATGTGGCATCCTTTTGTGAAGGAGAAATTCTTATTTGTTAAAAACATGAGGACTGTGGTTCAGTTACTATTTCTTCATTGTTTCCTTCTAGGATATTTTTAAATCTAAGATTTTATTTTTCTTTTAAATCAAGTGTTCTTATTGCATTTGTTTGCTGAGACGTTAGAGATCAGCTAGAAACTGGAATGCTAATGTCTTTCCAGTTTGAATCTGTTAATTCGTTTCAATTATGGAGAAGTTGTCTTACAGAGATCCACTGTTAAATTATGTTTCTTCTCCCAGCTGTGATGGCACCAACTATTCTCACAATTACAGAAATCAGTGCGCTATTGTACTCGCTTGCCTTGTATTGACTTAATCAAAATGAAGCAATTTTCTAGGCTGGAAAATGATATACTTAACTTTTAATACCTAGAAACATAAACATCATCTTAAAGAGTTTTAGGATGCTGTGAAAAAGGAGCCAGATGGAAGGCAGATGGCAGCCACAGATAGTAATCTCTCTAGGGAAAGACAACATCTTAGCCATCTTTTCATATCTTGTGCCTGCACATAGTAAGTGCTCAATTAATATTTGCTGAATACCAGAATGAATGGGAGACCAAATGTGAATCAAATACATTCAAAGTTCTCAAGAGGCCTATTTGAAACATGGATGGACATCTAGTCTCATTGAGGATGAACCTTCACTAAGTATTCATTTTTGAGTTTTAGGTTATATGTTTGTACATAGGAGAGTCTCTCACTGTGGTGATGACCACAGCATGGTGACAATTGGCCCAAAGTTGTCAAAAACCCTACCAGGTAGGCCACTGTGCCAGGAATTTGTGGTAATAATCTGTCATGATTTCTAAGTCCAGGCTGATATTCCAATAACGTGGCATTTAAAAATGATCTGGCCCCACTAAATATAGCCTTCTCTGAGGCTGCAATGACTTAATCTTGGATACTGAGACCTTGAAACATCTTTGAAACTGATGAGCAGGAAGGTTTCACGCTCTCTTTTCTTCCTTCATTAAAAATATAGATAACAAATGTTAAAAATAAATAAATAAAAATTAAAAAAAAGAAAAGAAAAATAAATAAATAAAATAAGAGAAAAATAATATCATCATAGAGTTGTTATGAGCATTGTTCACCTGTTAAGAATTTGGAGCAATGTCTGGCACTTAGTAGGTAGTCAATAAATGTTATCTCTTATTGTAAAAAAAAATAGATAACAATGAAAAAAAGATTGTGAAGAAGCCAGAAAAGGACATTTCTAGTTCATTACTATAGACAGACTTTCAAAACAACATTGTGGTTAGCACCTGGCCCTAGAGCTATCCTCATGCCTGTCCATGCAATTGTCTTGGTATTTAATCAGCTTTAGCACGTCAGGGATCTGGGTTTTTCTTTCCACTGCATGGAAAGATAAAAAGGAAACATTTTCATTTGCTGCCATTTCAAAATCAGTAATAATTAGGTTCCCTCCCTATAGATCATGCTTGGCATTTCTTTGAGCAAGTGTTTATCTTAGGAAACTAGAAGAATTTACAATCTGTTGTGGTGTATCACCTGTAGATTCATTTGAAGAAAGACTATCACATGGGAGATGGGTTTATATTCCCAAGTGCATCTAAAACAAATTAAATTCATTGTTTACAAAATTATATCATGGAATTTATGGGAGATGTTGGGAGCTGTGCAATTTTTTAGAAACATTCAACTTAGATTTCTGAAAACCACCACCTTCCTTTGCTCCAAGGCAGAATTAGATTTCATTAAAGCGAGTTGGTCCCTATATTGCTCTTGCAATTATGGCCTGTAGAGCCATGATTCTTAGTCTTGGCTGCACCCTGGAATCCTGGGCACCTTTATAAAACCCTGATGCCTGGTCCTCATCCCCCAAGGAAATTCTAATATAATTGGTTGGAGTTTGTAAAAGCTCCCCAGGTGGTTCTGACACACACTAAATTTGAGAATCCTGACTCAGTTCAAGACACTTACGTTTACAAATGAAGAGCCTTAGTATCTAATTCTTCCTAATTTTCCCCTTCCTTGGCGATATATTTCTTTGAAACTGATACTTTCACTGTAAATATTTTGGATACTTAAGTTACCACACATACCATCGACATTCTTCTCTCTCATTCTCTTTCCACCACTTTGCACATGGAACAGAATAACAAATTAGAGGGGAGACCAATTCTGTCTTCTGACCCTCCATTTCACAGGAAGGTAAGCATATATGTTTCCTCTCTCTGCACATTTCTTTCTATGCACTTCCTCCATAAAAAAGAAATAATTCTCAATGCAGGCTCAAAGATAACAAGGGGACGAGTTTATTGTGAGAAGCCAGTCATCAGCTACACTGGCTCACAGAACCTCCCGAAATATAAACAGAAGAGAAAGAGCTGGAGAGCAATGCTCTTTGCATCTAAAAACTGGGACTATTAGCCACTTATGTGCCTTTTTATTTGGTAACCAATTGCTCTCATGATTTTTATTTTTTGCCCTTAACTAGATTGAATTCCACTGATATCAAGGCTTACAAACTGTTTTAAATTATTGAATGTAGGATTGCCAGCAATCTTTCCCCTGGAATTTAGCATGCTTTGGGGCCACCTCAAATTCTGGCACTCTTTTGTGATATTTCTTCTGGAAGGGATCTCAAGCTTTAGTGCTCATTAGACTCGTTCACTTGAGAGAAATTGTTAAAAATGCATATTTCTGGGCCCTCTTCCCAGAAAGTGATCAGGGCCAAAAAGGGGCTTAGGAATCTGAATTATGGGTAAGTGTCCCAAGCCATTCTGCTTCATGCCCATTTGGCTCATGGGCACAGTTTGAGAAATACTAATTTCTCCCTGTTTCTCATCTCCCCTGTCCAGAATAGGTTCCCATCATATCTCAAGATTGCTATTTATAACTTGAGCCCCTCTTAGTTTACATTCTCCTTACATGGGCTTCATCCTAAACTAGAATGTAAATTCCTAGAGAGTGGAAAATTTTGTCTCTTTTTCTCACTGTATCTCCAGAGCCTAGAACAGTGCCTGGCACGTTATAGATGTTTGATTGGCTTTTGATGAATGCTTTGAATGTACAACTTTTAAGTGCACTTAGCATTTTAATGATTAGACAAAACACAAATGAAAGAGAAAGCTTAAAAATGAAGGTGCCATTTGTCACAAGAGGAGTGGCAGTACATTGGACACTCAGAATATTCGGAATTTGCCTTTTGAGTTGAACTATGGCTAGAATTAGTTGTAAGTTGTCTTTCAGTGCCCTCCAACCCCAGGGCCAATTTTGCAGGCAGCGCCAGGAGGATGAGCCTCCTCACGATGAACTCACGACTCCCTCTTCCCAAGGCAGGAAGGTTAGTAAGTTGGGAACACCATAGAGGGAAATAGGTTGCTGAAATTAATTTGTCCAAGAAATTTTCAGGATTCACACAAATAGGAACTCAGGGTATACATCTGTGAATGTCCTTCAATGCCCAAGTGACGGTGGGGAGATGACGTGTTCTGAACTTAACGGAGACATTTCTTTAACCTTGTCCAGGCTGATAGGGAGCTAAGGAGACACCGTTGCTCTCGTGTGACACAGCCTCTGTGAAAAGACACACTCTCTTTCTCTTTCCCACATCACTTGAAAATAGCCACTTAACTACCTGGCTAATTAAAAAACAACCAGAATGAGGGCCCCCAAAAGCACTGTTGATAGAAGAAAGAATATCAGAATGTTGCTTAAGGGTTTTCTTTCTTTAACCAGTTTAGTCACAGACAACAAATGGTGCCCATTTATGGAAAAGCCATTACATGCAGAAAGCCTTAACTGGCTCTGAAAAAAAAATGAGATTTTTTTCCCCCTAAAATTACATTATTTAGAATTAAAGTCCTTGAGGTGATGCTAGTGGAATGAGTAAAACATCATTTACTGTCTTTCTTGGCTAGTGGAATGTTTATTTTCTCAGAAAAATTGTTATGAGCAAAGGCGAGCATTGTCTTTGAGAATTGAAAACCAGGTAGGGATAAACAAATATCAAGTCAGGGCATGATTTACGTAATCAAGGTGTTAGTGATATACCCTTGTACCTAATGGGGATTTATGATATAGTCACATGACATTATGGTTTCCTCAGAAAGGTGAATTGTATAAAAATCTATTCCACTAAGATACCGTCTGAAAGCGTAGCATGGGGGGTGGCTAGAGATGACGTCGTCTTTCATTTTCCCATGAGCTTGGGAATCTACTCCTTCTGAGAATGTGCTTGTCCTCTCCCCATGGCAGGGGGTCTTTGGGACAGTGCATGGCATGGGGTGGGGTCAATTGCGATTATGCTCTTTCTCTCTGCCCTTTGCACTGGGCAACTGGGTGTTAAGGTTTGAGGAGACCCACTTAAATAGTGAACCACTCGTCACCCTGCAAACAAAGGTACGACAAGTACAGGAGGGCACCTAGAATTCATTGGGGTAGAACAGTAGGAGGCCTAGAGGTGAAAAGAAGTGTAAATTACTTGTTGAAGAAAGGTTGAAGTGGGAGAAGGCATGTAAAATGAATTAGGACTCCTTTTCAATTTTTTCAGTAGTCGATCTCGTTGTCTGGTGATACAGAGATGGGGAAGCTGTTTTGATTACCACGAGCATGGCAAGAAGGTGAAGGACATCTCATTTCAGGCTGCTAGAGTCAGGCACTGAGAATTCAAATGCAATTACGTGCTACAAAAATCCAGATTGTAACCCCAACGTCATTTAGCTTGACAGAGATACTTTTTAACTAAAGAACCATAGAGAAAGTAGGGCTCTAAGGACCAGGCTCCGCTGTTGCTACCTGAGGAATCTCTCCGAGTCCTGATTTACTCATTTGTAATAAAAGGACAGTAATATCCATTTTACTTTTCTCAAAGGACTGTTGAGAAACAAGTATGATGCGGTACATGGAGGCATCTCATGACAATCAGACATGAAAGAGCCGCCCCCTGGCTGTGACAGGCAGGATCCTAAAACAGCCCCCAGGATTTTTCACCTAATCCCGGGATTATGAATAGGATGAGATGTCCTGCGCTACCTTACCTGGCAGAAGAGATTCATCAGTTAGCTTTGAGTTAATTAGAAGAGAGACTATCAAGTGATCTTGACCTTTAAAGGAACCCTTTAAAAGCTGAGTTTACTCTAGCTGGTGGCAGAAGACATCAGAGATTGACAGCGAGAACATGAAGGGGCCGTGTGGCGAGGGATGTCCGGCAGCCTCTAGAAGCTGAGAATGGCCCTGGGCTGACAACTAGCAAGAAACGGAGACCTCAGTCCTACAACTGCAAGAAAGTGAATTGTGACAACAAGCTGACCGAGGTAGATGCTTATTCTTCCCTGGAACTTCCAGATGAGAGCCCGGTCAGGCCGATACTTTAATTTCTGCCCTGTAACACCTGAGCCGAGATCACAGTTGAACTCACCCTAACTTCTGACCTACAGAGCTGTGTGTTGTTTTAAGCTGGTAAATTTGTGGCAGTCTTTTACATGGTAATAGAAAATGAACACAGCAACATTGTCATTAGTTTGAAATCATTTAAAAGGAGCATACTTTTAAACTATGGAAAATTGATCTTGAAGACATTGGTAGACAGATTCATGCCTTGATAGCTGAGATTCTACCACAACTAATGGGAGGTCCTAGAGACCAGGAATTAGAGTCATAGTTGCTATTAATTTTAATGTTCACCAAAGATCTTTCCTCAGCTTTATATTTCTGGCAGGTGGAGAAGGACAATGAGAAAGTCTCCCTAATGCAAACACGTTTGGCAGGAAATTAAAAATACTTTCTCTTGGATACCAAGCTACAGCCTGTTTCAAATATCAATGTGGCCTCACTTTGGTTTCTTTTATATATCAAGTCCTTTCCTTTCATCTTTTATTTAATGAAATGTTATGAAGAAGTTTGTCCCAGAGCAAGAAAACACAAAAAAATAAAAGACTCTGAAAAAAAGTTCCCATTTCCTCAATTTGCTTTTCTCACCACCACCAGCAAGCCAAGACAAACTGAGGATCAAAGAAATAGGAGTTATGATTATGTTTTTGCAGGTGGAAGATTCCAAGGGTCTAGCCATAATTTTGAGGTCAAGAAAAATAAGGATCAAATAATTTAAATTCAGATGGATTAAGTGGATGTTTACTGAGTTTCTAGCGGTGATAAAAACACAAAGCTTTACAGCTATCCCACCCAAACATGGTACCTTTTCAATTCTGTTTTCCTGAGATTTCTTAAAGTAGATGGTGGGAATCCCAAGTTCGGAGGCGGCTATCCACTGCAGAGTGGCTCGGAGCTCGGCGTCAGGACACTCTGGCTCCAGGTCAAAGTTGATCACCAGCAGACTCTTCTGGGGGCTGGCCGGTCCCACAGGCAGTTGGGAGGCATGTTCTGAACACAGACAGGACAACAGCCTTACTCCCCTTTCCACAGGGATATCCCAGGCAATTGTGTGTCAAAATTATGGGAATGCGGCTTACCCTCTATGTTTTCTGACTGTCCTTTAAGAATCTCCTTTTCTTCTACTAATTCACTTTGGGAGAAAACAACAGTATATGGTTGGTAATATTTAGGAAGAGTAAGCTGGAAATGGAAGATGAGGCGATGGGTCTTACTGATCTAAAGGCTTCTGAAGTTCATTCTGGATTTATGGTTTGTGTGATGTAATGCAGGGGAAATACCAGTGTGGCTGTTACGTAGGATTACTGGGCCTGCAATAAACATCCCCCTCCAACAGCGACAAGAAAAGCCAGATAACCTGAATGATTTTAATTGGGATAATTGGTGTGGGAAACTGAGAGATGCATTCTTCTCTTTTCTTCAACCTCCCTTCCATAAACCTTCACAGGTGTGAACAGTCAAGGAGAGATTTTTGTAAGTAACTAGTTCTGATCTGGAGATTTATCTTTCTCCTGCATTTTATTTATCATTTAATGGATCATAAGTTTCTATCTTGTCACAATATTTTTTCTATATTGTGATAGCAACATAAGCTTGCATTTTAATATAGAAATATATATTTTACATGCATATGGTTCTTTGATCTGAAATAAGAGAAAAGACAGTCAATGAATTGCAGAAATTAAATTGTACAGCAAAATATCTCAATTAAAAATTTTCTTCTTTTTATTGGGGAAAAGTGTAGTAGGCCGAGGGTGGTCTAGAACAAGGGACTCATAACTGAAGTATTTCATTAGATATAGTAAGATTTAATGTTAGAGGTGTTTGCATATGGTATATACTTATTACAGAGCCTTGTACCTTGGTGGGAGGACTCAGTAAATGCTTCCAAAGTGAGAGCATATGGCCAACCGCTAAAAGGATGTGACAATCTTGAGAAGCCTGTGGTTGTCCTATACTTTTGTCCTGTATAGAAATCAGAGTACAGGTGCCCTTCAAAAATGTGTCTTTTGATGACATAGGATTCTTTATTATTCTCTGTTACTGTTAAGATCTGGCTGATAAATTCCATTGAATTTCTGGTATTGAGAGAAAGAATATAGTCACTCTTTTATTCATACCTAATTATTTGTAGACATGCCAATTTTTAGGGCCTAGATTTTCTTCTAGATCTCTATGTGAGTGACATAAGTGGTATGACAAATGGCAGGGACAGTTTCTGCTATTAAGGAGCTGCAGGATGGGGAGTATGGGAGCTGATGGTCTTGGCTCTCCCTAAATACAGGTTTTCCCTGGGGTCATCAGCTCATACTGCAGGGAAAGATGGAAAAAGTAGCTAAACAAATGTTTCCTGGAGGAGAAAAATAGATTTGCCTTAAAGTAGTTTTTGTTTATTATTTGGTCCCCTTTAAAAACAAAACTAAACTAAAATCAATTCACGTTCATCTCTACTTGTGAATAATGGGTGTGTGAAACAGCACAGGCTGCGTCGCAACCTTCAATCACTGAGGAATATACTGGATTAAATGGTGAAATAAAAATGCTTTAGATATGGAAAGTGGTTGAGGAAATAGGTCAGGGAGTAACTTTAATCCTATACCTATTTATTATTTTTCTGGAATTTCAGAAATTTCCAAATCGTAAGTCATAATGATCAAAAATATATTTCAACTCATTTAATTTTCTAGAGTAATCGCAAGTTCTAGAAGTAACCCTGACCTCATGTTGCCATCTTTTTTGTGCCATTTGTTATGAAGTACATGTTGTGCTTCTCTAAGTGCTTTCTCCCTTTGGTATTTCAGAAGCCCCCAGATTACGGGGAGCACAGTTGCTGAGTGAGAATGACACATCTCCATCATGGCAACTATTTGATGTTTGACATACTTCATGGTAATAACCCCATGTGTCTACATGTAAAGGAAAAGCTGTTTACACTTAATTCTATTGGAATGACTGCATTCTACAGTGAGGACTATGGAATAGTCTTCTTTGATTGGCACGGTACAATTTAAATGGATTTCTGCTTCTTTGTGTCCAAGTAGGTACAATGACATACAGCTCTGATTATATTGATAAGCTTTATCTAAAATGATTATTCTATATGGTGCAGATTCAAAAAACGGAAAGCAGGTGGTGGTAGGGTGGGGCCTATTCTGGGCCTGCAATCTTGCTCCAGTGACATGGAACCGTGGCAGTACAGACATGATGAATTCGGTGGTTGGGCACAACCTGAATGACCAAAATGGATTGCCAGATGGAATTGGAGTAGTGGTCTCACAATCACTGCATCTCGGTGGCTACTTACTTAATCATGGGAGGAGGTGGCATGTTTTCCTGATAAATGTCCAGGTCCATAGTGCCAAGACTGCTAGTGGCACTACTGTTGCCATTGCTGACAAAGCAAAAGTTTACACATTAATGCCCGTCTCCACCCCCTGGCCATGCTGCTGCTGCTGCTGATGTTTCATTGTTGTACCAGGTCCTTCCTTTGGTCCCCAGAAGAATATTGCTTTGTGTCTGGGAATCTTAAATTGATATTTATTTCTGACCAAATCAGGGGAAGACACAAGACACGAATTTAACAGGCTAAGCCAATAATAATAATAATAATAATAAATAATAATTTGTAATTTCTGAAGTGATGTCACAACGGGTGGATCATATCTAGTGGGTAATAATCAACATGCCTTTTTGCTTCCTCATTCAGTTACAGTGAAGATATTTATCTATTGGCAAGAGACTTCTTGCTGTTGGTACACCTGCAGAAATGAAGAAACTTCTGAAAATGCTGGCTGGGGAGATACCAGAATTCTTATCTACCTGTTTCTTGGATTTTGATAGAAACCAGTGGGCTCATGGTCTCCCTTTGCCATTCAGGGAATTTTTCTCAGGGACATTCCATAGGATTTCATAGCATGTGCATCTGGCTTGTTGTTTTTCTGTGGGACTACAAGTACAATGATGGGTAATATCAATGTTCTACCCCACCTTTATGTTACAATCTTCAAGAGAGCAACACTTGATACCTTTTGTATTGTAGAGAAGGAGGACCACATATGGCATCATTTTTGTAGGCTGCACAATCAACATATGGTCTGGTTACTAGCCTGGAACTTACTCACTGAAACACAGTAGAGTTGAGCCAAATTTTAGTGGCTCTATCTGTGCTATAAAATGGAATGTACCCAATTTTACCAAACCCACTGAGTGTCCTTATACCTTCTCTATTTCGAAAGATATCTCTTCCAAGCAAGGTTTTCAAAGGGTGAGCAGTGGTGTGTCTTGTAATGGGACAGTTTTCCCTTGAAAATACCATGAGTAATCAACTAGACTCCCTCAATGTTAAATTCTTATCTTAAGTTTTGGGTGGGGCACTGAATATATTGACAGATTAAAACACGATGACTCCAAATTGTACTGGAGATATTTAACTCTATAAATTTCTGCTGTTAAGTCCAAAGATTCAAGTTCTGTTTGCTTTTTGTTTCTATCTTGTAACATTTCCTGCTAGTTTTTGGAATTTAAGACAAGTTGTTTAACATTGTGAAATGTTCTTAAGTATAAACAGACTGAACTGCCAGAGATAAAACTTTCAAAGAACCACACATATACCCAGATGATTCTGAATCTCATTTTCTAATTGGCCTCACTGGATAGTCAGTCTATGGACTTGTTGGTCCAATATCAAACAAAACTTTGGGCAGAAACATAGAGATTCTTTTAGAAGTTCCATCTCACAGAGAAATAGTTTTTAGTTCATGTCTCCTGATTGGCTTGAGTCCTTCCAAATCTGATCTCCTAAGCTCCTCTCCAGCTTTTCCAGAGGAACAGTACAGAGGCCAGGGGAGATACAGGGGAGGAACAGCCGGGCCAAACAATACAACACAGTGTGGAAACACTTGCCTCATGTGAACCCAGCCTGCATTGCATCTGAAATACAAATGAACCAGGAAGTATAAAACACACCAGGTGTAATAGCAACTCTCCAGCAAAAAATTCACCATTGTCATCATTGAATGCACTAGCTGTGGCTTGCGGGGAAGGGAGCACAGCTAATTCTTAATCTTGGCCAAGGCAATTTAAGCCATAACTGGATATTATGATACCTCTCAGCACAAATCACGACAGGCTGGGGCTTAGACCTAGTGGTAGCTTTCCTTTTTGTGCTCTATCTCCCTAGTAGAGACCCTTTGCAGAGAACCACTAAAATGTGTTTTTGCAATTTGTGTTAAGACCAATTTCCCTGGGAAGTCAAGTGAAGAGCAGGTACCTCAGGGATCGCTCGCTGAGCTGCAGAAAGCTACTTGTGTCATCTGGGTTGTCATCCTCATTGGCCAGCTGGGACCAGCTGCCTGTGCTCTCCTCGCTGCTGCTGGGAGGGTTGGGGAACTCGTCAGGGGCTCTGGCATCTGTAGAGACTTCAGCCTCTGGTACATCTCTGGCATCAAGGCTGTGACTGTAGATGGCAAGATATTATTACCAAGAGAGGAGGCACAAAACGAGACTTTTCATGGAGGTCGCTCTGTTGAGCCCAGACAAGCAGGATGTTGTTGGACAGTCTCTCTTTAGGCTGACCCTTCTGCTGGTGCCCCAGGTCCGGGTTTGCCTTTTGGTGATACTCTCCATCAGCCAGGGTTCCTATCTCTTCTATGGATCTCTTTCTACTGACTCCCTCCACTCATTTGAAAAACAGGTTAAAGCATCCTGGCCTGCCTAAATAAAAACTACTGAGGGACAGTGTTTAAAAAGAAGATGCACAAAGCATTCCCCCCAGAGATGATGATTCAGAGGTTCCTAGGAGAGAAGCCCAGAAATCCGCATTTTAATCAACTAACCTTGGTGATTCTAACGCAAGTGGTGGAATGTGGGAATACCCTGTCCAGTTTGGGTGGTTTACCAAGTCACTTTTCCTACAAAGGCCTCCTTATTTTGAACCTGCAGCCACCTTTTACTCTTTCCCCTCCTTCTGAAACCCGTGATTTATATTAGCATCACCTTTCTGAATTAGTGCTTGCATTTTTAGACCAAGTAGCTGTCCAGTGCTGTTTAACCCTTGATCTGACAGGCCTTTCTCTTTCTTGATCTCCTCCATGGCTGCCCTGGGAATTTCTGCCTCTCTGGTCCCCTCCTTGCCTGGAACCTGGTTCTCTGTTTTTTCTTTAAGTGTAGTTATAGCCAGCTCCGATTCCTTGCCCTCCTTTCCACAGTCTGTCACTAAGTGCTCACATCTACTCACCTGTCTATAAAAATAGCTTCCCAATCTGGGCCTCGGCCAGGACCCTCCTTTTTCAGTTAGTCTTCTGCATATCTCCAGTCTGTCTCATTAACATCTCAAAATCAATAGATCTAAAGCAAATTCTAATTGCCCTCGCACCCTCTTCCTGGTATTAAAGTGTGGCTCTTTCTAGCATGCTGTGCTGCTGACACTTCATGAAAGAAGATCCTTAATAAGCTTGGTTTTCCTTTCTGAAATGTTGAGATTTTTTTTGCAACATGAGCAGGGAAGAAGCGAGGGAATAGATGCCGTCAAAGAGACAGTAGTTACTTAAATTCAGGTGAAAGAAGGTTGATTGATAACAAATGGAAACCATACCCATATTCCCCTAAAATGTTGTTAACCCCAAAAGCATAATGAGGTTCATAATTGGGAAAAGAGAGCTGTATTGCTCATAAAGGGCTGCTGCCTGGGGTGGCCATTCCCACAGGCTGGAAAGCAGAGCCCTGGGCCACAAGCCAGGAACATGTTGTTAGAGGCAGAAGTAACTGGAACAGGAATTTATACTGAGTAGGGTGGCCAAGTATACATATTTAACAAGCCATAGGAGCTATAGGGGGTTCATGAATATTTATGAAAAGAGAAACACATGCCTGTGCAGTCATGTTTACATCCCTTTATGGGGTCCATTCAGTCAGCAGGGGGCTTAGGATTTTATTTTTAGCTTACAAAGTATAAATGAACCAAGGCCTGGACACAATAAAGAGGGCTCCAAAGTCATTTGTTTGCCTAGTTAAAAAGTAATTTTCTGGACTAATTCCTTACTAAATTAGAACCTTCTGTTATTACAAAAATTTGTTCCAAGATATTTCTTACTAAAGAAGTTAAATCTTAGTGATTGACATTGAACATTCCGATTAAAAAATGAGTCTGTCTGTGTATTTTACTTTATCTCAATTTCATGCTCTATTTAAAGTAAATCTCATGTTCCATGTCACATAACTTGGAATTGAGAATGAATAATCATTATCCGAAACACCAGTTTTCATTTTCTTTTGAGAGAAATTTATAGTTTTGCTCATTTATTTATGAATAATGCACGGATTTGGTATGCAGATGTATGCAGATGGCTTCCCTACTTCTTATTTTATAGTTCACGCACAGAGATTTAGAAAACCTTATATCCTGTGAAATTCAACTGTATAATCTCTGCATTGGCAGGGACTTCAGAGATTATCTAGTTCATAGTTTACATTAGGGTTTACTTTTTCCATGTTCTATTGGTTTTGACAAATGTGTAATGACATATAGCCACCATCATGGTACCACACAGAACAGTTTCACTGCCCGAAAAATCCTCTGTGCTTCATCTATTCATCCTCCTACCCCAACCTCTGGCAACCACTGATCTTTTCTTGCTATCGCCATAGTTTTGCCTTTTTCAAGAATGTCATATAGTTGGAATCATACAGCATGTAGCCTCTTAAGATTGGCTATATTTAATAATATGCATTTAAGGTTTTTCCATGTCTTTTTGTTGCTTGATAGTCATTTTTAATTTTTTTTTAGTGCTGAATAAAATATATTGCTTGGATGTACCATAGCTTGTTTATCCATTTGCCTATTGAAGAATATCTTGGTTGTTTTCAATTTTTGGCAATTATTAATAAAGGTGCTATAAAGATCTGTATTCAGGCTTTTGTGTGGACATAAGTTTTCAATGTAGTTGGGTAAATATAAAGGAGTGTGATTGCTGGATTGTATTGTAAAAGTATGTTTAATATTTCAAATAACTGCCAAACTGTCTTCCAAAGTAGACATGTTTCCTTTTGCATTCTCAACATCAATGAATGAGAGTTCCTATTGCTCCACATCACTGTCAGCGTTTGGCATTGTCAATGTTTTGGATTTGGGCCACCCTAATACGTGTGTAGTGGTGTCTTATTGTTGTTTTGATTTACAATTCCCTAATGGCCTATAAGGCCATATTGATCATCGTTCATATGCTTATTTACCCTCTGTATGTATACATATATGTGTGTGTGTGTATGTGTGTGTATATATATATATATATTGTGTGTGTGTGTGAAGTGTCTGTTTAGCTCTTTGGCTGATTTTAAAGTTTTATTTTTAATTGACAAATAATAATTGTGTATACTTATGGGGTACAATGTGATTTTTTAATACATGTATATATTGTGGAATGATCAAGTCAGGGTAATAGCTTAGCCATCACCTCAAATATTTATCATTTCTTTGTTTATAAGAATATTTAAAATTTTCTCTTCTAGCTATTTTGAAATATACAGCACATTATTATTATTATAGTCACCTCATTATGCAATAAAACACCAGAACTTATTTCCTATTGTCTAACTATAACTTTGTACCAATTGACCAACATGTCTCCTTTCTCTATCCCCCATCCCCCATCTATTGGTAACTATCATTCTTCTCTCTACTTCTATGAGTTTTACTTTTTTAGATTCTACATATAAATAAGATTATACAATAATTGTCTCTCTGTCCTTAACCTATTTCACTTAACATGATATCTTCTAGGTTCATCCATATTGTTACAAATGACAGAATTTTCTGTTTTAAAAATATATTATAAAGCTACAAAAATTAAAACAGCATGGTACTGGCATAAAAACAAACATGTTGACCAATGGAATAGGATACAGAACCAAGCAGTAAAACTACACACCTATGGTCAACTAATTTTTGGCAAAAATGTGAAGAACACACAATGGGGAAAGGATAATGAAGGCTGTGTTCAAGTTGTTGACTGCAGCTAAACATTTGAAAGTCATAGGCTATTTGTAAATAATGAACAATGGGCATATGTCTTTGAAAGACAACACAGGCCATTTCTCCAATATATGTTTTCCAAGGCCAGAAGCTTAATTTTTTATTTTGTTTTCCTGTTTTGTTTAACTATAGACAAAAAAATAAAGAAATGATACAATGGTCTCATATTCAGGAATCTTATGAATTTTCTATAGAAAATGTAAGTTGTAAAAAGAATTAACACTTTTTTTAAGCAGTCTGAGAGAAATAATTACCTTGCCTCAAATTCAAATTGCATTGTCAACTACATTACAATTTTCTGGAAAAGAACTATTGAAATAACAATACTCCAGTGTTGCTTTGCACTTATACTACTGGAATTATAACATGCACTGGAAGGGCCAGCCTTTGTGGGACACGGTGTCCTTGCCAAGATCTTTAGAATAAGACCAAAAAAGAAAAACTTGAGAGAAGAGGCACTAGGGAGAAGAAAAATGAGAGGAGAGAAAAATGATGCCAAAATATTTAATGTCAAATTCCAATACTAAAATTTATTTAAATTTAACTATTTTCAAATGAATAATTTGGCATCATTAATTACTATTATTATTTGCTTGAAAATTGACATGAATGAATTTTAAAAGGTAGCAAACCACGGGAGATTAATTTGAATGGGAAGAATGATACTTCTGCTATATAAATGAATTCAATTTGTTTTGGAGATTTTAAAAAGAAATTTACTTTCAACTTTTTTTTTTTTTTTTTTTTTTTACAAGTGCGCATTAACCCAGGTCATCATTTTTTTCGCCCCTCAGGAATTCAGTTCTTGGGTCAATACAGTCCCTTTATGTCTAAGATTTAGCACAAATACTAATCAAGACGCAAACTCCAGTCGCATGCACCCTCTCTAGTCCAAGAGACGATTCACTCACCTGCGGTTTTGACAGATGCTCACATCCGTGTCTCCGCCTCTCACCCCATCTGGGACTTTTTCTTCACTCGAATGCTCTTCGGCTTCCTCTAGGGGGCTGCTTTTGGAAAGGCTGAGTTCCGGTTCTTCAGCACAGGCTTCTCTCTGATCTGTTTCTATCTGAATCAAAGGCACTTCCCTTGGGCAAAGAGATTGTCTAGTGTGGTTTGGAGGGACAGCATCATGACACGAGGAAGTTTCCTTTTTAGAATCTAAACTGCTGTGGCTTGCAAGAGGAGCAGTTTTGCTTGGAGATGACACTGGAAGATGTTTGCTTTCGGTAACAGAGTCTCTCCTGGGGTAACTGACAGGCTCCTGAACGCGCAGAGTGGGCCCGCTGGACACCCTGCCCGCGGCTGGTTTATTTGCGCATTTCTCCCCTCGGAAGGGACCGGGCACAGGCTCAGCAGCCGAGGCCTCCCCGTCATCCGCGATAATTTTGTTCTGGCGCATGAGGGCCTTAATTGAGCTTGCCCACGTCTCGTGAATTAGCATGTTTGTGATGTGATCGGTCCCACCTCTCCGATACAAGCAAGAGTCAGATTGGCAGAGACCCGACGAGGAAGCGCTACCGACCGGCTGCACGTTTAGGAAATCTTGCTGGCAGCCCTGAGCAAAGCCATCTAAGGAGTTGGCTTTGATGGGCACATTGACTGTCAACCGGGCACATGGGGACCTGCTATCCGGCACCGACGACTGTCTGTAACACAGCGGGGACCGCAGAGAGGGGGACAGCAAGCCAGCCGTCCAATCCTGGCTGCTTCGTCTGGAGGAGGCGCTGTCTTTGCTGTCCCTCTCGACGTCCCTCAGCATGTACCGATAGAACTCCTCGGTGATGCTCTCCGTGCTGGACTGCTTAGAGGGACAGCTCGGCCTCACGCTGAGGTGGTCACTTTTCTGGCATGCCTGTTGCATCGCTGAGCTCAGGATGCTGCTGGCGTTCTTGCCGGCGTAGTAATCCAGCAGTAACTCAAAGCCTCTCCCTTCACTTTCCATCTGGTTCACCATGAACCTGGAAAACTCATCGGTGATGCTCTCGCAGCTCGACTGTTTGGAGACCGAGCTGGCCCTGCTGACTGGCTGGCTTAGGGTACTCATGAAACCCAGGCTGTTGACATAGGCCCTGGCTTCCGAGTCCTCCTCGGGAATGCTTTCGCAGCTGGAGGCCTTGAGCCGGCTCCACCTGTCCCCGCTCAGTAACCGAGTCCGGGGGTAGCTCTGGGCTTGCCACACACCGTCCACCACGGAGAACTCGGTTAGGTTCATGATCTTGGCGGCCACTTCATTTGCAAAGATATTGACAGAATCTGGGACGTCCTCAAGGTTCATAGACTCGTCCACGACCCTGTTCATAAGCTTCTCCTTAAGCTCAGGGTGCTCATCTGTCTTCCTCTTGATCTCACTGAGCCGGGGCGGCTTGTGTTTCCTCACGGCAGCTCCGCCTGCCTGGCTTTCCTTCTTTCTCTTCAAGGATCGGCAAGATGCGTTGGGCGTAACCAGAAACTCGCTCCCTCTTTTCCATGCACAAAACCAGGGCTGTTTCCCATTGGCGTTGTCAAGGCAGATCGCTGCGATTTCAGTTGCCATGGAGACCACCGTCTCTGCTAATTCTTCGGCAAAGTCTGCAATGCAGTAGATGTCTGCATGCTTTGCTTGCAGCATGGCGTGAGCAGGAAGCAGCAAGTCATCCCCTAACAAGGACAGGTTACCTTGAGCTTCGTTGTTTAGAGGTGTGGCACAACTGTGCTTTTCTTGGCTGTCTGGGTTGTTACTGTTCTCAGCATCCTGGGAACCACTCCTGCACTGGCCTACGGTCAGTGACCTTTCTGCTTTGAAACAGGCTCTGCATTCATTCTCACCATGACTGGGTGTCTGATGAGGGTTTTTTGTATCCTCTGCCACCATTCCTTTCAGACATATTTCCTTGGGGGATGTTTTAGCAGCAGAAGAATCGGGCACTCTGTGACTACATGATAATTCAGATGGCAGCATGGGGTTCTTAAAGAGACCTGGCCTCAAGCCACCCTTGCGGTCTTGCTTTGGATGCATGTCATCCACAAGATCATCAATGACAAGACCGGTGCTGTGCGCATTGCTAAGTGGATAGCTGCTGGAGTGTTCAGTGGCTTTTGTCTGTGCTTGACCAGTAGCCTGATCCGATGGCTGGCAGCCTAGTTCTGTCTCCTTGGAAAGCATAGCGGGACGTTCGCCAAGCTGTACGATGTGGCTCATCTTCTTGAATGTGAAGCATATCACATTGAAGAGCAGTTGGTTTGTGCTTTCCATTAAGGTGTCCAGAGTTTCTGAGGAATGCCTGCCTTCATTGGGGTCGATTATTTTATTTTTCTGGTGAACTTCATCAATGGAATGCTTCAGGATCACATTGGACAGGGTCTGTGCCAGATCATTCCTGAGGACATTTTCTGAGCAGAGGGTCTGAGGCTTTGAAGCAATTTCTATGAGTCTCCTGTTCATGGATTCCACGAAGTCTCCAATGCTGCTGTAGGTGTTAGGCCTCGTTAAAACCAGAGCAGCCTCCTTGAGCAACCCCTCCACAATGGCTTCCTTTCCCAGCTCCATGCTTCTCCCTTTTGCTAAACTATACAGTGGAGGGATTACTTCAGAAGGCTCCGCTGTAGGTAAGAAGCCACTTGGAGCCACAGGGCATGTCGCCTCTTCTCTTTCGTCCAGGCCACAGACAGCAACGGCACTCGCCACCTGAGTCATGCCACACAAAGCAGATGGAAAGGAGTATTCGCTGAGGGAAGGCTCCGTGGCTGCCTGGGATGCTTGCGTTTGCAGTGCTTCACTGTCACCCAGTGGACGGTGTGATGCCAGGGCCTCTTGCTCCATTTTGAGTCTTTCTGTGGCCTGTGGACTGGAAATGGTTCCAATTACAGTAGCTGCACATGCCAACGCCACTTCTAGAGCACTCTGGGGATGTCTGCTGGAGTTCTCTCCAGAGTGGACACCTGAGGTTTCCATGGAGACTTCCGTCTCGGGCCACGAGGAGATGCCTGTCTCCAGGGCAGCATCGCTGCCATCTGGACTCTGGACAATGACGATTTTGGGGAGCTCATTCCATGACCGAGGGACCACAATATCTTTCGTGGAACAGAAACTGGGAAGCAGAGCACTTCCTCCAGACACACTGACTGCAGATTCCTGGGGTAGTGTAGGCTGAGACTGAGATAATCTAATAAATGCGTCTTGCAGCACAGATTCTGCTAAATTTGTAGCATACTCGCCAGTTGTGACTTCTCCGTCTTGTCCAGGAGGAAGAGAGTTTCTTGCATCTTCCTGGTCTCCTGGGTCCAGATGGCTGGCCTGCTCAGAGACAGTGCCACATGCAGAAGGTACCTCTTTAACCATGGTGGAGAAATAAGCATCACTTGGAATATACAGTGCCTGTGATTTTTTCACTTGACCTTTAAAGTTTTCTGAACAATAACAATTTGTGGAGTGTCTCTCAGTCCCCACAGCCTCACCTTTCCACTGTGAAGGCTTGGCTGAGGGTCCCAGACCCTGCAAGGCTGTGTTCTCTGCTAGGTTTTCTGGAGTTCGTTCTGTTTTAACAAATGGTGTATGATATTTGCCAATGTATTTGTCTTCCAAAGTATAAAGCAACTTTGCCTTGTAATTCCATTCCTCCTGGGTAGCTTCCTTTGGCTTTTTACTCTCCAAAACATTGGCTGAGACATTTATATTTTCATAACCTAGTGTAGAGAAAATGAAGATCACTATCACTTTTTGGATAGCAGGTTTTCATAAATCTAAAGTAATAATTACTTTCTAAAAATACCTTAAAGTATCAACTATCTTTTATTCTTCAAGTATAGCATTTTGTTTATTTCTCTAATAAAAGTGAACCTGAAAAGGCTTTTGAATTTCATAATGGAATGCCACCCAATAAACTGGCTATCAGTGTAGGATACATATGCAAGCCCTAGAGTAGAAGTTATTTGGGCAACTGAAGGCTCACTGTTCTTTGGGGAAAAGCAACCCAAACAACTGCATCTTAGAGCTTCCCATTGGGTACAGAGGGAGGAGGGAGGATGTTTAGAGCAACATAAGTAGTGGGACTTGTGGCAAACATTTGCTCTGAAATTTACATAGGACTTTCCCCAGGGATGATGACAACAACATCTGGGGTTTACCTTTCTCTGTGGCTAAAAGTGAGGAAGAGGAAACCATTGTTCATTGAGCTCTGTTAATGAGTCAACAGAGCTGAATAAATGAGTGCTAAGCACTTTCCTGGGTTATTTCTTTCTGTTCTCATAAAAATTGTTAGCTATAGGCACTGGTGCACTCCCAAATTACAGATAAGGAAACCGGGGCTCAGCAAGATTCGATAACTGGCCCCAGGTCTCACAGCCTCAAAGTGGCAGTGCTGGGATTCAAATCCAGGCCAGCCCAACTCAGTTCCAAGTAAAATATGGCCTGTATGGAAATCTCAGGAAAGTTAACTTTCCTCCCAGCGATACCCTCCATCTCTTCTTGGCAGGCAGGAGGATTTCTCTTAAAAGCACACAGATTTCCTTTGGCATCCCTAAGGCATCGTTGGGGAGTCTGGATCCATCCGACCATTAAGTCTGCTAAGTGCTTTTGTCAGCATCTTCACCGGTGTGCTCTCATCCTCCTTCCTTCCTTAAAATTTAGCAAGTAACGATTGTGATGTGTCAGCCAAACTGACGGGGCCTGAAACTTTTCTGAAATCTCACCCAGACATTTTTATATGGTGACTAATTTCAAGATGCACATTTGTTTTATCGGAAAGTTCTCACCATTCCTATATTCTTCCACCTCGCTTTCCTCCTCCAAGTGCTCAGATGCGGTGAGAAAGTCTTCCTCAATTGAGGATAAAGAACAGTTTGTGTCATCCTCCAGTTTCAAGACGTTTGTTTCCAGGTGGAGCTGCCGCTCCTGCACCAGTTCCAGACCAATCAAAAATTTGTTGATTTCAAAGATGATGCAATTGGTACTGTTTGGTCTGTTACCTCTTGCACATTGGACCAGGCAGATATCTGGCAGC
Organism: Cheirogaleus medius; assembly: GCA_008086735.1. Taxonomy (NCBI): domain Eukaryota; kingdom Metazoa; phylum Chordata; class Mammalia; order Primates; family Cheirogaleidae; genus Cheirogaleus; species Cheirogaleus medius. Next base: position 63,360,319 of record VBSM01001562.1, read on the forward strand.
CAAGGGCACTAAAAGTAGAGAGAAAAGAAGGCGTTTAAGGAAAATAAAAGATTATTGCCTCTGATCTTTCTCTTTCCACCAATTTCTCCTGTTAAAATGAGTGGGGACCTTTAAAATACTTGCAATATCTTCTGAGCTTATATTGATGAATTGGTTGAAAAAAATTCAAGTGTTGTTTGGGAACACAGGGTACCTAGGAGAGAGTTTGACTTAGGGGAAAATAGACTAGCTGTATTATATATTTTAGTTTCTCCTGGTCAAAGCAAGAATTGCACTGGGCAAAGTTAAATAAGAAAGAAAGATTTTATTCAAAGCTATTGAAATAGGGAAGAGAGGTCAGAACTGAGTTGGACCACAACTCCACGAAAACAAAAGGCAATAGTGTGGCTTTATTCAAAGGAACAGTAAACTTTCTTGGATCTTCATGGCAGGAGTTAGTTTTACAACTTGGGGCAAGGCACCCACAGAAGTTAGGCTCCTCTGTGCCCACAGAGATTGGAAGATTGGGGCATTATCTTCCTTGATGATTATATTTCAAAGAGACAACCCTTGGGTCCCAGTTTTATATACATTCCTGTATGTGAAGCTGGCAAGAGGCTTTTAGAAAAGATTTACCTTTAAAAGGGGCAGGGAAAGGGAAGGAATTTACAATGATATGTTTTATAGGTTGAATGTTCTAGGAAAAGGGAGGTTAGGATCTAGAGTCAGGAAGAGCCTGTCTAGAGCTTGGTCAAGCTGAGGACAATGTTAAGGTGGTCTTGGTCACATCTCTTGATAAACTGAGTTCCATTGTCTCAGATCAATACTTTTCTCTGCCATGACAGTATTCACTAAGACCTATATCAGTAATTAAGGTGTACAGTAAGTGCTCTATCAACTACAGTTAGAGTTTATAATTTGTATTGCTCATCTGAAGAAGCAGACAACATGAAATTTAAAGAAATACACTGGAAGTGAACTAATTATCTCTAAAAGACTGGCATGTGGGAAGGGCAGTGATAAAAAGGCCCAAATTATTGAATGGTGTCCCAGTTAGACCTACCAATTCTGTTCAATTCTAGGATTACAGACCAGACCCTTCGTCTCCACTATGCAGTTTCACTATTCTTATTATTGTTCACTAGGATAGTTATAAAAAAGTTTTAATAATTCTAGGAGAGATGATTATACAATGAAAAATTCAATCTTTCTCCAAGGGGTTCAGGAATCCCCAAGGGCTGGGAAATAGAATTCGCTTGTGTGCATCCCTGATTAGGTCTGATTTTCAAGGAAGGTGGCCCATAGCCTTACCTTTCAAAGTGTGGGTGTGGACCAGCAGCTTAGACATCACCTGGGAGCTTGTTAGAAATGTAATATATAATCTCAGGCCTCAACCAAGATCTATTAAGTCAGAATCTGCATTTTCCAGGAATCTGTTGGGGATTCCTACATGCATCAACATTTGAGAAGCACTGGGCTATAGCTTTTGTCGAATTCACGTAGGGTCTGTGATTCCCCCAAATAGTGAGGAACTGTTGCTATAGAGGAACCAGTAGTTGGCTTGATTAATTATCTTTTCACCAAACTCAGACATATTACACTAAACTGTAACTTCCCAGATATTTTCTGAGTGCCTATTTTCCACTCAGGTAATTGTCCTGGGGAGTAAGGCACAGTATAGTCCCAATGGCTCAGCCATGAGTAAAAATAATTATAGTTAAACCATATGCAGTTGCCACATATACAGGTCAAAATAATTGCATATTGGCCATTTCATATCATTCAAATTAAATATGTATAACAAAGGTAAAATGTGGTAGGAGCCAAAGAGATATTAACAAAACAGTATAAATAGTTAAGCAATACTTCAAGATGAATTTATAGAAAGAATTTTATTAAATGTGCAATATTACACTGCTATGGTATTCTTGGAAAAAAATGTTTTCTTAATAATCTTCTTGAATGTAAATAAACATCCTGGGAATCTTAGTTAAATGAAGGCCAAACAACATAGCCTCTAAGATAATGGCAGATATCATCATATAATTTTTATGGTAGCTTATTGGGGGCTTTGCATATCTTTTTGCCTCCAGAGCTCTTAGATAGAAAAGGTATGCAGAATTTTGAGCACTTTTTTGATGGAAGATCTTCAATGTGTCCTTGGCAATTCAACTCTTCTAATCCCAATGAATACCTGTGTTGCTTTTGTGCCCCAGCACCATTTACTCTTCTTGTCCTCATACCCTGTGAGGCACCATTTTCTGCCTCCCTCACAGTGCAAGTGATTCACACAGAGTTAGCTCACCTCCAACTCCAGGGGCAATCATGTGACTCAGGCCTGGCCAATCTGAACAATGCATTCCTCAGGCCATAATGATAAGTTCAGAAATGGGCATGTGACACATGACAGCCAAGAGGACACAATGAAACTTCTGCTGGGAACCACTTGGGAAGTACATTTACTTTCTTTCTCTACTTGACTCCAAAAAGATATTGCCTCCTTGTGGGAAGAGCTTGTCTGATAATGGGGACAAAGGAGAGAAAGCAGGACAGAGGCCACAAAAAAAATCCATGTCCTGATGACATTGTTTAAGTCCCTCTATCTAATCTGCCCACTGGAGATTTTCAGTTACCTGACACAATACATTCTCTTTGTGCTTAAGCAAATTTCCTGTCATGTTTAATTAAGAATCCTATCTGGGATTAATCAGAGTCTAGCAAGTTTGTCTCAAGGTCAGGTGCAATTAATGTCAATACCAATTTTCATAGAGATATTGAAAGAAAGTTGGGATTTCCCAGTAATACCTGTACTTGCCAAAAGTTAGGAAAAGTGCTCTATAAACCAAAAGCAATTTTAAATAAATCTGTTAATTTGATAAAGAAAATGGAAATAAAGTCTTCATTCTCTGTTCTATTTCAAAGGCAAAATATACAATTTGTTGACAAACCAAAAATTACTCAGGATTCATGTAAAATTTATGGTACACAAGCCTCATAAGTAGCAACAAAGTCAAGGAGATCTGATTACCTAGAAATAAAGCCTCCTCATTTATTAATTGACTTATCATTTTGTTTTAAAAACAATTATTCTGTATTTTGAAATTTGGAGATAAAGCACTTTCTCTGAAACGGTATTTTTCAGAGGGGAAATACAGTTTCAATTGTATTTTTTTGGAAAATGTTGGGTTTCTTAAAATATTTACCCTGCCTCCTTTTTAGTAATAAAAAATTAAATTTGTTTTAGACAAAGTGCTTTTTGTTACCTATTTCATTTCATTCTTCAAAGTAATCTTGTAAAGTAGAAATCGTTATTACCCTGATGTCACTGATGGGCAAACCGGGGCTCAGAAAGATCCAGATCCTCTGGCTTCAAATCCAAAATGACATTTATTTTATTTTGTTGCTTCTCTGGCTAGCAAGATTCAAGTTATAATAAACAGTGGAATTCTTGCTTTATTAATGCAAACTGTTACACTGTTGTGCAGATATTCGCTCAGGCCAAGGGCCAAGAAATATTGCTTGTCTTCTGCCTTAATTTAGTAGGAAAGGAGCAAAGGTTTTGACTCCCAGGAGAGTTAGTTTTCTACTTGGGCTTCTCTACCTGAAGTTTCATTTGTTATATTGATAAGTACTACTCTAGATGAAGCAAAAACCTTTTAACTGGTAAGAACTTAACGCCAGAGGTAGCAGCAGAGGAAATATAAACACAGGTCTAAATATTATTTGTGGTCATCATGGCTTTGCCTAACTTAGAGCCATTTTCTGTATTTTTTCAGAAAACTAAACTTCTCACTAAGGAAAAAATATTATTAGATTGATGTCTTGATTAGCAAATTGTAATAGGCTATTGTAGATCTTCATAAAACATCTGGAGTAGAGCACAAAATAGTGGATGATCTTCTGGGCTTTTTGAAATTTTGAAGCACTGAAGGATAAAAGAAGAATTTAAAAACTGATAGCAAAACTAAAACCCAAGAAAGAACAATTTGATAGAAAATAGATGCCCATCATTTTAATCTGGAGCTATTTTATATCACTATAATGTACATTATATGTATTTTTCTTGTAAATTAATTAAACAAGTTTACCTATTTACCTACATTTCTTCAAATAAATAGTGTTATAGTGATTTATACAGTAGGAATGAACATTAATGCATTGAATGATAATAGTAGTATTTTAGTTTCTATTTTATTTTTAATAACATTACTTTTTTCTGTGAATTTTATTCTTTTGGTCCAGGAAATTCCCTTTCCACCCTTGGGGCCGCCATCTTGTATTTACTAACTTGGTTAATTTGGTATCCCCTAAGGAATAAGTAACATCCAGAAAGATGGTATTGTGGGATTCTGGGATTACATGGTATGAATATGAATTTTGGTACTATTACTAAAAGAGAAGACTATTCTGTTTTTGATTATTCAGTAGATTTGTAGAAAACCAAGCAAAATAACAAATGCCTACTGCATCTAGCAACATGAATTTGAAAAGATAATAGAATTTAGGAGTTGATATAAGGGAAGCTCTGCCAAACTCTAAGAGGAAATATTAGGAGAAATACAAATGAAGACTATTCTTAAATACAAATACATTATTGATTCTTATGTGATAAGACCTTATGTGTAGCATTTGTTTTGGGTTCATACCAATTTATGCAGAGCTAACTATAGATAACTTATCATTGAGTGAATGGCTTATCAAGAACTTATATTTCTTACCTGTGAAACTTCAAAATCTGCTTGGAGATTGCCAGATGCTAACCCACTTAGGAGGACAATTTCATTTTCTTTTGGCTGTTGGACATTCATGGAACTGATAAGTTTTGGAAGATCTGGTGAAACGTTGACCAACTTCTGTAGGGCAGGAATCTTTATTAGTTTAGATGATTTTTCACTTCCAAAATGCTACTCATAAACTATTTTACTTGCAAAAATCATTTACTCATAACTGTTCATACTACAGATTACACAATCTACTAAGATTATTACTAGAAGAAATTTTGTAAAATTAAAGCATAAGCATTTAGATTGTAATAGAAAATGTAAGCTTTAAAAACTGCTTAGTTGTAATTTTCCAAAGTAAATATTTAGTATTAATAATTACTATCACACCATATGTATAAACAGTACTTTGGGAAATTTTTCTCTCTTAAGACCTTGAATAAGATAATTGTCTACTAATAATCTTCTGTTATAATAAAGTCAAAATAATAAAAAATTATGACTAACATTGATTCACTCTAATTGTATACTAAGCACTATGCTAAACACTATATGTATGTTAAACCTTACTTCATTGAATCCTCACAACAACCCTGAATGGAGTAGGTACCATTATTGCTTTCATTTTACATATGAGCAACCTAAGGCCCAGAGAAGATTAGTAACTTGCACAAGTGTATGTAGCTAAATCAGTGCCAGTGTTTGCTCTTAGCCATAGCAGCAGATTGTCTGAAATCACTCACCTAAACAAACACACCATTTTTAGATGCCAACTTGTTTGGTCCTCCCTGCTCTCTCTTTGATGAACTCTGTACCATAATTCTAACAAATTAAATTATGTGCACAATTTCTTTTGAAAATCTCTCAGTGCTACACAGATGATTGCTATTTGCAGCTTGCTGAAAATTTGTAACGGGTAATCTGTGTGGGCAGCTGAGTTTGAGAAGTTTCAGGTGCAGCGTTGTGGATATAGGAGTGACAGTGATTGCAGGTCTACTGCTCTGATAGTCAAGCTGCAATTGGGATGCTGCTAGACAATAAAGAGTATTACATCAAGCGATGAGCTCAAATCATTGTCAGCGTTGGGCATGGGATCACAATCGTATCACACCACTTAATTCTTCCCATTGTATCAGCAGGCTCTGACTCCAAAAGACTGAGTATACCTTGCGTGTTTTTCAAGGTCCTCACAACCTTGGATGCACTTGAGAAATTTAGCTGCTACAGGATGCAAAAAGTTCAAGCCCCAGATGAGTGTAAGACAAGAAAACCAAGGTTAAAGATAAAACACTTGATGAAAGCAGCAGGAAGATGCAAACCTGAGAGACAAAGGGAAAGGCTGGCTGGTATCAAGCCAGTTTTGGAGAAATCTTGGAAAAGTCATCTTTTCCAAGAGACAGGGTGTTTTAGAGTATAGAGGAAGGGAAGAGCAGAGAAAGCCACTTTGAAGCACTGGTGGGCAAGAGAAAGTGAGGCTGCTCGGACAGTTCTGCTTACATGGGAAAGCAAGCAAGCTTCACAAATGTAAGAAGAATGGATAGGAAGGTAGCAGGGAAAGGGCCAGGGAAATGAATGGGCTATGATGAAACCATCTAAAGAGTCTCCTACAAAGTGAGCATCATTTACAGACGAAATCATGTTGCATAGCCCTTGTGATGAGCTCCTGGACAGCTCGAATTCTAAGTGTTACCTGCTGCAGGTGCTCTGTGCTGCTGCGTTCATCCTTGCTCACATCCAGGTTCACGAAGCAGACCTGGGAAAGAGGGCAAAATCAGTTAATTATGGGGAAAACCTAACAGACCCTTTAGAAGAAAGAAAGCAGGAATCAGTTTGGTGCAGATGATTTGAGAGTCCTATGCATTTTAGATAGTTTGGCAAAGAAACAGTCATTTTGCCTTTGGGCTTCTATGTAGATCTCTGACACCCTACTCAGCCTCCCACTAGTCCCAGCAACTATCTTCTTCCTTCCATGTCCTAACACTAACAAAAGTCTTGGTGTATTAGAGCCACCGTAACAACAAAATCTTTAGGTCTATGAGGTGTTACTGAATCTCATGGAATAGGAATAAAACCTTGTAACGCTTTAAACTTCTGTTAAATTGCAATGAGAATTCTCTCCATTTTTCTCTTTCTTCTTCTCACTTCCTGCTCCTTTTCTCTACCCACTTTTAATAAAGTGCATAACAAGTAGATTTCTCTTTGCCTCATTGTTTTAATTATTTTAATTTATTTAACCTTGTTATATAATTGGCCTCTTTGTTAGCCATCTTTGATAAATGCCTGAATAAGTTGGTCTAAAAACAATAGCTACATCATTAAATAATAATTTTGAACAATGATGAAAGACGTGCATACAGTCATGAGCCAAATAACGATGTTTTGGTCAACAATGAACCACATATACAACCATTGTTCCATAAGATTATAATACTGAATTTTTACTACACCATTTTTTTATATCTAGATCTGTTTAGATAGACAAGTGATTACCATTGTGTTGCAATTGCCTCCTGTATTCAGTATAGGAACATGCTGTACAGGTGTGTAGCCTAGGATCAATAGGCTATACAATATAGCCTACATGTGTAGTAGACTATACCATTTAGGTTTGTGTAAGGACACTCTGTGATGTTCGTTCAAGGACAAAATCACCTAATGACACAATTCTCAGAACACATATCCCTGTCGTTAAGTGACCCCTGACTGCAATTTAAGTCCCAAACACATCACACAGATAGAAAACTACTATGGCCATTCAAATGGGGCAATGGAGAAGAAAATTTAAGAAAGAGTTTCAAAGAGCTCAGTTACATTCTCGAAAAATAAAAAGTCTTGTGTTGGGCAGGGGATGGGTCAGAAAGCATGAGGGATACTTGAAGGTGAGAAAGTGCAACGTGCTGTCAAGAAACAGAGAGTGAGAAAATCTGATTGTGAACCAGGCCTGGGGAACAGGAAGTGTTAGAAATAAGGTCTTGTTAGGTTTGTGTTAAGGAGATAATGTGAAGGAGGTTTTATCTAATGTTTTGCTAAAAAATCATCCAAAGGCTTTTATTTCTAACTAGTTGATTTGGTCATAAAAAACTGAGAATGTTAATTATCTAGAATTTTGTTAGAAGTTTGGACTTATTAGATGCCTGCAAATAGATGGTGTTTTCTTATTTCAGTTACTATTTGGGGTCATGACTTCTCAGAGTCCATCCTTTTTCTTTTTGAGGTTAAAAACCATAATTGAAAGATTTCATGAAAGGTTTTAAATGCTCAGATAGTTTATGCATTGCTGAAATGTATGATCACTACTATTTTCTTCCCAAATAGTGGGAGATTTCCTCAAGTCTCATGGGCTCACAGGGTAATAATCCTTGCAGTACGTCTCCAGGGTGCAGCATAAACTTTTGTTGAGGATAACTCGATGGGCACTCGGGAGCGGGAAGGGCATGAGAGGACCCACACTCTCATTCTCAGGTTCTTTTCATGTTGGTTAATAAGATGGGGACATGGGGAGGACCTGGGAATGAGTCCCTTTGCAGACAGCGCAAACGCAGCATAAATAGTAGATGGAGCTCAGAAGCAGTTCATGATCTAGAGCAGTTTGAGAATATTCAAATAATTGAAACTTTGTCCTTGGAAAACCAGGTCAATATCCACTGGTACTGAGGGACTTTTAATAACATGCAGCTAGGACTGCAGTTATTGAATTGATGAGGTGATTTGCCATTCACCTTAAAGAAAGTCCCATTACCTTGCCCCTGGGCATCAGAGAGCTCTTATTATTCTGCATCACAGTGGGAGAGGGCAAAGCAGACCAGAGACCAAAGAAGGCATTTGTTAGAATGATTTGTCTGCCCGCCAATACTTTCTTTACTTCTCTGAGGGTGAACTCTCTTTTCATGCATTCTGGGCTATAATATGAAACTCTGCCTATATCTAGAATTCATCCTATACATTTAGTTGGACCAAGACAGGAACAAAGCGAGACACAAACTGACCACTTGCTCATACTTGACACACATGTCTTTCTGTATCTTGGTGGGAGAGGAGGCTCCAAGATTTTTGGAGGCCTGATGTGCATACAGTTTGGAGAGACCTTCTTTAAGAAAAGGAATGACAAAATTAAAAATTCTAAATTATGTGTACAGATGAATATTTACTTATTTAGAAGGAGAACAGAAATCACAACAAAACTCAAATTTAAAAAGGCTGACAAATACCACAAACATGAAAACTTCCAGAAAAGGGATATTTTAACTAATCAACTGTCCTGGATGCCTCCATAATACTTATTTTTTATATTTTTGGCTACATACTCTTTGATCATCTCTTCACATGAGAGCAGTTTTGAAATATCATTTTCTCTAGAGAAACTAGAAACATAAGCCAGTCTTCCTCTACTATTGTTGATTGAAGTTTTTCAACTTCCAAATTTTCATTGATAATATCTTATATGCTTTTCAGCTTACTGTCAAATTCAGTGAGAAACTATTATATAATTTCTTTTATATATGAGTTGTTATAGGCATACTCACTTATTGTAGTACTATTATAATTTTGTACTCTACAGATAAAATAATTTGGATTGATTCTCTTTTGTGTGATTCCCATAAAAAACCACGCATGGGGCTTTTATAATTTTCAATGCTGTGCTGTCAAATGAATGCCTGTCAGAAGAGAACTTCTGGTTAATGAGGCATCAATTAGAACCCCATCTTGTATTTAAATTCTACATGTCTGATGACTGGAAGGACTTTACATAAACTAACTCCCAGCATGTAAATATTATTTTTTCTCCTCTACCTACATATAACATTTTTGGTATCAGGAACTGTGGGACATGCTCATACGGTGGTATCCCTGACCTGACAACTTCATGTCGCCATGTCTGGCTGAGTTGTCACTCTCGATAGAAGTATTCCTGGAATTCATTCCTATGTGTGGATGGCTAGCAATCACTGAACTGTTCCTGAAAGTGACCTCAAACCACATAGATATATCTCACGTAAACACAACCCCACTTAGTTTCCCTTCAGTCAGATCCCATAATAGCCTGTGGTCACTCCAGTGACTCTCAACATGAGGGCAGATAAGATGTAGTAGGAGTCTAACTGGGACGAGACAGTTGTAGTTAAAATATCTTACTTTTGAAATTTTTACAGAAACCTATAGCCATGTGAATACATTGCTAGCTTCTGTCTGAGGGCCTTGGATGGTGGTCTATGTACCTGAGAACCATGAAACCTAAGTCTTGTTAGTTTTATTAATATAGTATATCCACTTCTGGTGAAATGGTCCATGTAGCCTGATTGCTCTTAGCAAATTTGCAGTCTATGACCTTGGGCTGTTTACTTGAGAGTTAGACAACCACTAATGCTGAACTCCAAGTAGAGAATATAGGACAAGTCTCTGGTGGGTATAGGTTAGAAGGTTTTGATGAGGAGACTAAGTTTTCTATGTCTCCAAAGTGTGTGGTCTTGGTGCCGTGTGCCGAGAAGACAAACAATACAAGGCATTGATCTTGCCCTCAGGGAGTTTTGATCTGTCTAGAGGCAGGATACATCTCCAAAAAAAGTAATAAAAAATTATGGGCTGTGTGTGCTGGATAAGGGAGTTTGGAGAACTGGGTCAATAATAAATGACTTCTCAGAGAAGGCTAGATTTGAGATGATCTTGGAGGGCAGGGGGGGGCACATTTAAAAGCAAAAAAGGGAAAATTGCACTAAAAATGAATGGGTGCTTTTTCCTGGATCAGTGTCTGTTGATCAATGACCTGGTACGAGGCTCTGTATTAAGTAGGAGGTGAGGAGAAGGAGACAGAGGCAGTGAAGTCTGAGGAAAGAGCTGCTTCCTAGACGAACCGCAGGAGTGAGATTGAAGCTGGCGGGCAGAATGGCTTTCCTCGTACACAGTGAACACCGGGTATCATTCAGGAGACTTTCTGTCTACTGAGAAAAAGAGCTGCACGAAAGAGGAAATTACAATTTTATGATACATTCTCCGTGCAATAAGGGTGGAGAGAGGCCTACCAGTTAGAATTAGATATTAATATTTCCCTCCTTATCAGTGAGCCTGCTCCATTATCACAGGAGGTTATGAAGGAAACTTATGGTAATAGGAAGCCAACAGAAAGGATTTTTTTGAGCAGGGAGCAAGGAGGGTTAGGGTGAGTGTTATGTGTGACTAAAATGAGAAAGCCGGGGAGATTCTGCATGTGGTTCTGTGAGCTGGAGGGAACCCTGTGGGCCGGGAGGCTGGGGCTGTGCTCCCTACACCAGCCCCCAAAGGATAAAGCACAACTGCTTCCCTGACCCTTCACCTCGGTCTGGAGTGATGCTATTGAGTTATCTGTAAAATGCCTGAGAGAACAAATCCAAATATGCCAAATGACCCAGGAAAGGATGTTTTTTAAAGTATGTGTGTTTATGTGATTACCTTCTTTCTTGAATATACAAGTAGTCTATGTTCCTTCAGCTTTCACTAGGTGTTGGTTCACGTGGGCAGGCCCTGTTCCTCACTGTACCCTCCGGGTGTAGCGTGGTGCCAGGCATTTGTGAGATGCTCAATAAATTCTTGTTGGTAAATACACATAAATAAATGAAGTGGAAGCACTGTCTCGGGTGATAACGTATAAGAGAGGGACACTTGGAATAACTATTTCCCTTATCTATGCGATGAATTCCAATGCAGTCAATAAACACAATTTTCTTCCAGTAAAGATACAAGGGACTATATGGAGAAGTTAGAGGAGAATTAACTGGGCTAATAATCCAGCTATTAGCTCCTATTTAAAGTACTTAGATTGGCTGCTGCTTCTTGCAAATAAGGATTTGCTAAAACATAGAGAAAGACAAAGTGTTGAGAACTGTAATTGGTAATAAAGACACATAAAAGGTGTTAACGTTTTTCTTGGAAGAGAAGCTCCTTTCTCATCACATAAAATCCATTTCGTTTGAGTCTGCACATGTCCTTGTTTAGACCATCTGCAGACACGCTCCGCCAAAGCAGATGGAAACACAACATCACCCCAAGGGAACACAAACACTTCTTTTCTTACTTAACAAAGCTAACTTTGTGGTTGTACTCTCACTTTTATACTCCAGTGCTGCTCTTCTATCATTATTATGGTTTTAAAATGAAATATTATGGGAATAAATATCACGGAGAAAATTATGCTACTTTATGATTTTGACTTTTACATAATCTAATAAAATATTCTTCAAAACTGTTTATGCATAGCAAAAATGTAAATGTCTCTAGGCAATATGCTAGTTTATCTGTTTAGTATGGGTTATTTAGTCAAGCAATTTCAATTATTTCTTTTATTTATAACTCTTTTCATAAATGAAGTTCCATGTAGGCATTTGTGAAAATTAAATTTTACTGTGATATTTTATTCGCTAGTGATATAAAGTATATTTGTTGTGAAAAACTAATGTGAGAAAGAAGTTAATGTTAAAATCTAGTAAAGCAAGACAGAGTAGAATAACTTTTAAGTGGATTGTAATTCGTAGCAACTTTTGTGAGGTAACTGTATTTGCTAAATAGCTTTATTTGGATAACAATTAAGTCATACAAAAATAGTACTATTATACCAGATAAAAAAGTTTGATTTTTTGAACTGAAAACATATAAAAAACTGATGATGATGATTGGCAGTATCCAACACATATCACATGTGGATAGCTTTATGTTTTCATGTGTTAATTTTAGTCAATATTTTAGGCTGTTCTGAGAGTCAAATGCAATCATCAAAAAATGTCATTGCATTATACATCCACTAAGAGCAAATCACTATGCAAGAAGTTAGATGACAGCAACGCTTTTAACCTAGAATGTGAGACCTTTGACTTCCTCTGCTGGGAATGCTTTTTTTCCTCCTGAAGTCAGCTAAAATTTTAGGGAAATCATTCTTAAAGAGATCCCATTTAGAAAATATTAACCAAAAGCATGATGTCAAATTGTGTTTAAATTCTAGGCACTTGTGTGTTGGATATGATCAAATATATGCTTATAGTTTTTCTTAGAAGAAAACTAATTCCTTCTTTCAGCAGCTTCTAACAATGCAGCCATCTGGCCGTGTGGGATATGACAGGATCTCTTAATTTGGTGTTATCAAAATGCTGATCCACAAAGCTTCCAAAGAAAAAATTGTTTCCTTTCTTTCAAAAGACTTCTGTTAGATTCAAGACCTTGGACTAGAATTATCTTCTAAAGAATATGGCATTTTTCGCTGATTAGTCCTTTAGGCTGATGATACTAAAATGGCAATTTTTTCATCAATGTTTTTCTGCTACCATGCTTTAGGCATTCTGGAACACACTTGACCACATGAGAAAATACTGCATTTGTATCCAGTTTTTGCTTTGAAATGATTGCAGCAATCACACAAAATGAAATATAAACTTTTATTTACATTTGAGACTGTCAAACTTCTCTGCTTTTTTTATTGTCAATATTTTTTTTTAAATCTTCAAAATGCAGTTTTTTGGGATAGTTATTCAAGCCATTTGTGATAAAAGGCACAGGAAAGGTATAGAAATTTCTAAAAGATGAGAGATCTTTTAACTAAACATACATTCAGCCAATTTTATTGCTAGCTTAAAAAATAAATTAAAAAACATAAGTATGCCACTCAAGATTTGTTTTGCCACAAACATTTTAACATGTTTGCTGTCTTAAAAGTCATTTCTTTTGGAATAAGAGGATATACTTTTATGTAATGTCTGATGTACATTTGTCAGATAAGTAACACATTATATTTATTTTAGATTTCCATTATAAATACTTGTTATCAGCAAGTGTTTCCTTGTTGCAAGTAAGCCCTAGGTAATTATTAATATTTGGACCAGATGAAAGCCAGAAACTCAGTAGACCAATGCGTTTCTATACTTTACCTTCTTGGAAAAATGTTCTCTGGGTTATACAAAAATAAAGTGATAACAGAAAATTCCATATTTTAAATACATAATACTATAAGATGTTTTCCTATATGTTTTTTTAGGAAAAGACTTTTTGTGATTTATGAGACTCTGGAAGTTTCTCTAGGATGGCTATTCCCTGCTGTCCATCAGTCAGCAATTATTTGTTGAATTCCACTAAATGCCAATATTAGGCTTGTCAATCGTCAGAGGACTAGTTGGGTGTCTTACTATGAGGACTACTCTGATTTCCTGAAATGGGGAGAAGAAAATGGAAGTGGAAATTCAAGGGCCCAGAGTAGGAGAGAAAAGAAGTGAAAGAGAAAAAAAGGAAAAAAGAAAAAACAAAACCCCAAGCAAATAAACAAACAAAATGACAATAGGGCATAACATTACGTACTGGCTTACTGCTGGAATGAACTGTATTCAAGGTCTGAAGACTAAGCTTAAACTTTCTTTCTGCTTCAAAGGGGCTTTATGACGATGAGCACGTAACCTTCCTGTGTGGCACATCAAAATCACTTGGGCAGAATCCTTACATTTGCTTATTCCTGGGCTTTCCACCAGAGCTAGGCAATCAAAATCTATTGGGTTGAGGCCTGAGGTTATTTACTCATTTATTTATTAATTATTTCTATTGTTACATATTTATTTTTTAAAGATAACTTTATTGAGATATAATTTACATGCCATACAACATACCCATTCCAAGTGTGTAACTCAATGGCTTTTAATATATTCATTGTTCCCAAAAGAAGCTGTACCCATTACCAGCCACTCTCCATTTCTCCCCAAATACCTTCTCCCCAGCCCTAAGCAACTACTAATCTACTTTATATCTCTATAGATTTGCCTGTTTTGGACATTTCATATACATAGAATCATACTATTTTTATTTTTTTTTGTGACTGAGATAGAATATTTATAAAGAACAGCTATTTCTGAGAATGTAAAATAACTAAAAATCTGTCTCCTGGACTGTAACTACTTTTTCTGCCCCCCAAATTCTATTAATATTTATTTGGTATAAATATTTATTTCCGTTTAATTATGTAAACATTATTTGCTGATGAAAACATTAAATCACTTTTTTCTGAGCTTTATTACTTATGTATAAGTACAGAATGTTACCTTGTTTTTCAGGGCAATGGATCATTTAGTTAATGACTTCCCTGTTGTTCCCGGAAGCATTTATGACTTAATTCATCTAAATGCCCACCAGCGTTATGCACGCTGCCTATTATCATGTGTCGTAATGCCAGTGAATGACTGCAAGAGACACGAAATAGATATACAACGACATATATGGAAGTACAAAAAGTTATAATTTACAACAGAAATGTAGATATGTTAAAAACATCAGCCATTCCTTAATCGTCATTATTTAGTAAATTTCTAAATAGGAATAGTGCTATTTGAGGGGGACTTGCAGAGCTGGAGACAACAGATCCTTTATTATTAAGAGAAAAAAGTACTGGATCAGATGAGTAAATACCAACTTTTATATGCAGATCAACCACTTGAATCCAATGTATAATTTCAATTTCTCAACATATTGTATGAAAGGATATATGGGTTAGCTTTATTGTAAACATTTTAAAAGATTAGTTGACAATGCACTTTTCATTGATGTTGAAAAGCTAATCAGTTAATTGACAAAAATCTTCCTCTAGTATGATGAGATAACCCATTTTTGACTATGGTATAAGAAAAAATGCTATAGACATAAACTGAACAAAAATATTACATTTTAAAATTGTGTAGAATTTTGTGTTTTAACTCTTCCACTAAGCTTCCATTAAAGATTATTTCTTTTTCACCTTTAAAGTAACAAAATGTCATAACCTCCAGCGGTTGCTTTATTCCTCTTCTTAAAGTCCTATACATTTGCACAAAGAAAATGTAAAAAAAATAGAAAGTCATGTTTGTAGTCTGAATAGCTCAATTATTTTAGAGTGGATAAAAGGAAATACAAACACTGAAAATCATTGGGAATAAATGATAGTGAATCTAATTTTAAAATGCAAAGAAGTGTATTTACTAGACATGTAACTTGCATATCTCATATTTTTGACAACCAAACAGCTAAATAACTCCAAACTTTACCTCATGTATACTTGATAAGTATTTTGTGCATCTTTAATAATTAAGTGATGCTGCAAGCCCATTGATATAAGTAAAATGTATGAAAAATAAAAACTCAAAACAATTACTAAATGCACATCGTGAGTGATTCTACATAAGGAAGTGGAATAGGATTAGAGGATTTTGTCCTCGAATCTAGCTGCAAAGAGAGGAAAGATCCTTCTCTCTTTTTGAATAGAACTATCCAGATTGACTACTGATAAAAGGCATCGGAAAGTGGTGGGTTGTTCCCCTGGGACCCTCAGAGCCACTCTGTTTGGCTGTTCTAGGTCTATATATAAAGCCATTAGCCCAAGGCATGCATCCAAATTATGGTTCTTATGTTAATAGATTGGATTCACAGGACCCGTTAGAGACTCATTAATTTAAATTTTCTAACAGACTGGCAAATGTTGAAAAGTAATCTTTTTAAATAAATGACCATTGAATTCAAACTTTTGAAAAATCTAATTATTAGGTCTGTAGTTTCCACATAAATAGATAACACAATTAGAGGGAAGAAAAAAAACAAAAGAAAATATGAGAGGGAACATCTATTCTAAAAACTAATCTTTCCTATTTGTTTCCTTAGACAATTATTCTAATTAATGACTAAAATAGAAGCTGGAGGACATTATGCTAGGTGAAATAAGCCAGATACAGTAAGATAAATACTCTACGATCTGACTTATATGTCGAATCTAAAAGACTTGAACTCAGAAGCAGAGAGTTGAATTGCCATCGCCAGGCGCTAAGAGTGGAGAAAATTGGGATACGTTGGCGAAAGGGCACAAGCTTTCAGTTTTAAGATGAATAAATTATGGAAAGTTAATATATAGCATGGTGACTATAGTTAATAGTACTGAATTATGTACTTCAACTTTGGTAAGAGAACAGGTTTTAAGTGTCCTCACCCACCTCAAATAGACAAATGGTAATTATGAGGGGTAATGGATATGCTAATGAATTTGTAGTAATCGGTACACAATGTATACGTATATCAAATCATCAGGTGTATACCTTGAAAATATACAATTTATATTTGTCCATTAAGTATTTTTAAATAATTTAAAAATTTAAAAAAATCTAAGACTTTTTGTATGATGAATACTCTTGGGTTTTGTTTTTGTTTTTTTGTTTTGTTTGGTTTGGTTTGGTTTTTTTGGTCTCTGTTGGTAAATATGATGTATATCTGCATTTCTGACATTTTTGTCCACTTTACTCCCTTCAACTTCATTTGGACAATGATTTTTGGAAAAGTGGCCTTCATGATGCAGGTTGTACTTTAAGTTAGCTCAGGCTTGTTAACAAATTATGGCAAATAAATGTTGCACTTGAACTCCAGTTGTGGAATCAAGTGTTCAAAATACATAGGAAATTCAGAAGCTTGCCAGACAGTTTACATTCTCCAACTCTACCATATATCACTGACAGCCCCACAGTAGGGAGCTGTTTTTTGCTTTTGTAAAGTTTCATATTTCAACATTTCTGACTTTACTCATTGAAGCACCCATTAATCTAACCTCACCGTTTACAGAAATGAAAAAAGAAGAATTCTCTGTAATACCATTATATTTTTCTGTGAGATTTAAAATTCCAGGCTGCAATTGAAGGACACTGTGAACTGTCTATTTGTAGCCTTTGGAAAAGGCTCAGAAAGAACCCTCTCCCTGTGCAAAGGGAGACAACACTGTCTGGGCACGGCCAACTGAACGATGAAGTTCATTCTTTTGTCATTCCTCAACCTCATCATTGTTCCACATCTGTTGCCAGCTAACATTTCCCACTTGAAAGGAAAGCACAATAAAGCATAAAAGAATATTCCTGGGCTTCAAATAGCTCTTGCCAAATACATTTTTATTTCACTATGAGCACGTGAATAAGATAAACAAAAGTGGAATAACTCTCCGAAATGTAAGTGCAAATATATACAGGAAACTGTGTTTTTAGTATTTTTTATTTTAATATAGAGTCCCAAAGTTTTAGAGGGAAAAGTGACTTTAAAAATCATCTGGTGCTGATTTTCCTGAGTTCTACATAGATTCTGGTTAGAGGCCCTTTATCAGATGTGTAGCATGATAATATTTTCTCTCTTTCTATAGGTTGTCTGTTTGCTCTCATGATAGGTTCCTTGGCTATGCAGAAGCTTTTTAATTTGAACAGGCCCCATTTATTTATTTTTGGTGTTGCTGTGATTGTCTTTGTTTGGGATCTTCTTCATAAATTCTTTCCCTAGGCCAATGGTTATATTTAGGAGTGATGAACAGATTGGAAGCCCCTGAGTGGTGCTTGGTAAGTACTGGGTTTCTCTGCAGGTCCATTATAGGGGACCCAGCCATAATTTTGGAAGACTTGACATTATCAACATGCATAGCATATTAGTCTATTCAAGCTGCCATAGCAAACTACCGTAGACTAGGTGGCTTAAACTACAGAAAGTTATTTTCTCTTAATTCTGGAGCCTCGATGCCCTAGGTCAGAGTGCCTGATGATTTGATTCCTACCGAGGGCTCTCTTTCTGACTTGCAGATGGCTACCATCTCACCATGTCCTCACGTGGTGGAGAGAGAGCTCAGGTGGTGTCTCTTCCTTTTTCTTTCTTTCTTTCTTTTTTTTTTTAAATAAGGACACCAGCCCTATAACATTAGGTTCCTATTCTTACAGCTCATTTAACCTTTGAAACCTCCTTACCGGCTCTATCTCCAAATATGGTCACATTGAAACTTAGGGCTTCAACATATTAATTTTGTAGAAATATATTCAGTCTATAACAAATAGGTTGCAGTTCCTGTAACCAATCTATTTCATCTATATCTCCAGAGATAAAGTCTTCAATTTATTGCTTGGGATATGGGTATTAAAAATCTGGCTATCAATGTTCTTGGATCTTAGAAGTACAAGGGTCTTATGTGTATACATTTTCACTTAAACTCATTTTTCACTACTATAATTATCCTCTACCTTTCTCTGGAGCCTGACTAGCATTATTATGGAATATGTGTTGAGTTCCATTGATTTATTGAAAAACTGTGGGTTGAGTGCCTACTATGCACCAGTTACTGTGTTAGATGCTAGGGGAGCAACAATGAACAAAAACCTTTTGCTGAGATGGTGGCCTCTTACGTGGGATCAGAGAGGGAGTTTAGAGTTCTAAATCTTCCTTGAATAAACTTACAATGAACACCCCCATTTCAGCCTCCTGCTTAACTTCCTTCACTATGTTTGACACCTAATTTTTAATTATGAATAACTTTCTGGATTTTGAGATGTGAGTTGACTTGGCATTCCTCACTGAAGTCTTTTAGTATTCAGTGTTCTGCTACAATCTCTTTGGTTTTCATTTTCTGAAAAATTGACATCTCTTGTCTATTGTTCCATTTTATTTGTCCTTTTTGTTCTACTTTAAGCTTGATTTCAAAAGAGAACAGGGAAGAGAGTGTATGGGATATTTTTAAGCCAGGGTTATTCAAATAATATTTTATTCAAGATACAATACATTTGAGGGCGAGGGAAGGGTGTTTTCTTCAGTGGGAGAAAGCAGGAAGATGATAAAGGAAGAGCAAACTTCAGGAAATTATAGGGATTGGGCAGAAGACATTGCAATGGGTTAAAGAGCTGTTAGGAGAAAGTAGCATCAAGTATAGAATAAATATTGGGAGAAGTTTGGCAATAAACCACTTAATCATAGACTGTTGAGATCAGGTAAACCTAGGGATTAAATTTTAATAATTTAGTTGTCCTCAACTGGAGAAGGGAAGGGAGAAGGTATCAGAATTTCCTAGGGAAGTTTATAAAATATACACGTTTGATTTCACACTATCCTCCACAATCAAAATTAAGCTCATTTATTTACTAAAGTGACCTAGTCAATGGGGAGGGAGAAATAAAGGAAATGAAAAAGAGGGATGAATGGTAGAGTAATGGGAATAACAGGAAATGAACATGTTAAATGGAAAATGAAACAAAATGATAGTATGAGCATGAGATGTCAAGTATTTAATGCAGTGCCACCTGCCTGTTTCTGGGATTTCCCCCACTCCACTGAGGAAGGCCCATTTCCAGGTCCATGGTTCCTGCCATCACTTCTCTTACATCTGGAGAGGGAGCCCCAAGGAACAAAGTGGCTGGCAGGGGAGACTCTAAAAACTTACTGCTGCTTCTGACAGTACATTGAAGATTCATACTCCTCCTGCATCTGCCATGACTATGGAAAGGATTCATAGTGGTGACAGTGGAACCTCAAGTGAGAGTTCCAGCTCAGAGGCTAGAAGGAGCTTGGACATCCTTTCTTAGCAAGTGCTATTGCATGCGATGACAGCTGATGGCACCGACATTTCCAGTGGTGGGAGCTGAGGTTGCCACCTGAAATCTATTGCTCCAATGAAAACTGGGCTTTTGGCAAACCTCCTCCTGCAAATGCCAACAGCAATATTTAAGGGCTTAAGTATAAATCTTCAAGATCCCCGGATTCCAAATTGCTACTTCAGTTTCATTTGACATATTGCTGCTAGTGTCTCCAACAGTTCAGAGACCCCGGGAGTGAGAAAGTGCCAATGTTAGTTTGATGAGACAGTTCTGATGCTGCTCTCAGGTTGGATTTTTATGTTGTGTGCAACAGATCTCCTCGTTCCATCCTCACTGATAGGAAGAAGCTAAGAAGTGGCCGTGCAAATATTCCTTCTCACCTTTCAGACCTCCTCTTAACTGCTACTTTCTCAAAGCAACCTTCCCAGTCACCCTGCTATTTCTGTCCCTCCCAGCACCTTGCACCTGTCCTTCATAGCAGTTGTCATACTTTACATAAACTTTATTTCCTTTTTTTCCTCAACTAGAAGGTAGACTCAAGGAGAGGGACCATTGTCTATCACTGGTACCCAGCTTCTGTCAAAGTAATGGCACAGAAGATGATAAGTAAATAACTGCTAAATGAATGAAGAATGACTGCATTATTGATGGACATATGGAGATATTGAAGTGACCATGTCAAATGTCCCACTTTGGTGAAAGTCTGTGTTGTTTTATTTTCTAAAATTTTTAATTTTTAATTATCATGGGTACATAACAGTTGTATATATTTATAGGGTACATGTGATGTTTTGATACAGGCATATAATGTATATTAATCAAGTCAGGGTAATGGGAGTATCCATCCACCTTAGACATTTAACATTTCTTTGTGTTAGGAACATTCTAATTCCACTATATTAGTTATTTTAAAGTATACCCTAACTTCTTGTTGATTGTAGTCTCCTTGTTGTGATATCAAATATTGCTCGTTCTATCTACTGTGTTGTTTAGACCATCCCTTCCCGCACAATTTGGTTGGCAGAAATGTTACAATGAGTCCTGGCATAACGGGGTGGTACCTGCTTTCCCTAAGCACTGAGCTAGCAATTCTCGTCTTTTTTGACTTGAGAGCTTCTTAAACGTTTCTTTTTCAGTTTAAAACTGAACAAGATAATAAAGTAAATAAACCAGAAAATTTACTTTGCTCCCCAGGAAGGATTATATGATATATGAGCATGAGCCAGAGAAAATCATATTTCCACAGGGAGGAAATGAAGTCAATAAAAGTTTGCTTATAGAGTATTGACAAATGTATTTTAAAACCAATTATCAGACAGCTTTGAAGTATGAGTGGACAAAATTGCCTTTATACTCCTTGTGGCTGGTATTGGAAAGGCCTTTTTTCCTTTGAATGGCTGCATGTGTATATATTCAAGCATATTTTAACGTGGGTTGGCCTACCAGTGTAGCAGCTCGCGACAGCAGCTTGCATGGTCCCCAGGGTTCAGAAAGAAAGAAAATCACAAATCATCAGTGCTCAAAAAGTCATATTTGACTTGTTCAATGGACTGAGAAAGTTGCATTGAATATCTGCACTTGACAACTTAAGCCTGTGCTCTCAAATGCCACTGCACAATTGGGAAGGCAGGCAGGACTGAAAACAGAAATGGGCTTGACTTTATCTCCTGATTCTTTCTTTAAAGTCCTCTTATATACCATGAATGAAGAAAACATTCTGGTGTTCTCTATAAGTATTTTATAATACCGTAAGAGAACATATTATTAAGACAATATACTATATATCGTGCTTTAGATAATGAATATTAGTTTTTTGTATTCATATAACTCTTATCTATTATGAACTCAAAATATCTCGACACGCTATCATTGAACTGACAATATTTTTATTGAGAGTAGTAGGCAGTAAAATCCTCAAATGCTCAAGCAGAATGCAAGAAAAACCATTTCTTTCAATCTCTATCCTTTCCTAGTGTTCTTCATTTCTACATGATTGTCTGAAGTTCAAAACTTATAATTTGTTTTATTCATAACTTGAGGAAATATTTGAATGCCCAGCGAGTAATAACTGTGAAATCACAAGTGCAAGGGGGAGCCCCTGGCCTGCAAGGAGTGTGTGTTGGAGGACATGGAATGGATAAAAGAGGAGAGAGAAGTCTGAGCAAAGATTTGGAGGTCTCAGAGGCAAGGTGAGGGATGCATGGGGTATGCGTGCAAGGTGGTGAGGAGGGGAGAGGATTCCAAGTGGGGAACAAGTAGCCTTTGCCAAGGCTTTGTGACCAGAGGGAGCACAGTGCATTTAAGAAATTGAAAGGAAGAGCAGCGAGAGTGTGAGGAGTGAGCAGAAGAATGGTGGATGTTGAAGGCAGAGGGAAGAGCAGGTTTCAGATGATGCTGGGCCTTGTAGGTAACTGCAAAGACCTCGTCTTCATCCTGAACACAAGGGGGAGCCAATGGGAAGAAAGACTCCAGATGGGGAGAAGTTGGCACGATGATGTGGGCAGATTCTGTAGCCTGCAATCTACTCTCCTCCCCAGCCCCAACATGCCATTAATAGTTGGTCTCATTTAGTCTCCGTTCCTTGTATGCCTACAGAGTTGCTGAGATAGGCCTTCATTTCCCTTTTGTTCCTGCAGATTGCCTGATTCAGAACCTCATTCCCTGTGACCAGGAGGAAAAGCCTCCAATTGATGTCCTCAACTCCGGCTCCCACATTCCAGCCCATTCTGCACCCTGCTCCTCCCAGCATAACAAGCTTCTATTTTTTTCTAATGTCTAGGGAACCCTTAGCAAACGGTGTGAGTCACTCCATGTGCTAACTGCCTCTGATACGTTATCTCACTATACATATATTATGTTATACTTTGTATTCTTTAACCCTCACATGCATTATACCATTATACACACATTAGACCACACATTATGCCATTTAATCTTCATCACCCCCAGTTAAGATAGGAATTATCATTTTACTGTGCTATGCTTGTGAACCCTGCACCTTAAACTCTGGCCAAACCTGACCAACAGTGATTCCTGAACATGCTCAGCGGTTTCTTTCCTCTGCACCTCTGCTCACACCATTAGTGTTGCTGATGGCACCTGTTGCCTGTGCCCTACTCCCCACCCCTAATCAGAACATCCATTCAGTCTTCAACTAATGTGCTGACTTCTTCAATGCCGACCCTATTAGATCTCCCAGTGTTCTGTGTTCCCCTTACCATTTGTTAATAAGAGCTGCTATGTAGCCTTATAATATTTATATGGTAATAAATAGAAAAGCCTTTTTTTTTAGTAGTTTATAAGTTCCCAAATAGGATAATTTACTCATTCACTTTACAATTTTTTTCCTTGTAAATTTACACAGAGTAAAAGCTCACTTTTTTTGGTGAACAGTTCTATGAGGTTTGACACATGCGTAGATTCTCATAACCATCACAGGACACAGAACGGTACAAACACTCCAAAGAATTCTCTGGTGCTGGCCCTTGATAGGCAGACCCTCTCCCCACTCTAACCCCAGCAATAACTGATCTGTTCTCTGTTTGTGTATTTTTGCCTTTTCTAGAATGGCCTATGTGTGGAATTGTATGGTATGTAACCATTTAAGACTGGGTTCTTGCACTCAGCAAAACGCATGTGCGATGTATCCATGTTGTGTATCAGTTGTTTGTTCTGCTTTATTGCTATGCAGTATCCCATTGTATGGATGTGCCATAGTTTGTTTATCTATTCACTCATTCATCTAGTCACTGTGCACAGATTTTTGTATGAATATAAGCTTTCATTCCACTTGGGTGAATATCTAGGACTGGGGTTACTGGGTTGTGTGTAAAGTGCATGTTTAACTTCTAAGAAGCTGCAAACTGTGTACCAGAAAGGCTATAACATTTTTCATTCCCTGATTATTCACTTTGTAATTTTCTTCATGTACTTATAAAAAAAAAACTCTCCACAAATATTTTCTAAATCGTTCTACAAATGGTGTGGCTGAGCTGCAGTCATGGTCTTGCAAAGGAAACTGCACGTGCCAGCTAAATATGCCAGCCAGTGACTGCAAAGGCTGATATAATAGGAGACAGAGAGAAGAGAAAGATTAAATTTTTTTCCTGAAAAATAGAATCTTATGGTAGACTAGGAAATATGGGTTTATTATTTGCTACCTTATCCTCCTATTCTTGTTTTAGGTGATGTGAAACTTAAAATACAGCAAAAAGCATTCTTTCAGATGCTACTATATGGAATTCATGGTAAATTTTATCTTATCAATGTAGACTAACATTTAGCACAAATATAGAGGGCACTCTGCTAGCTGTTATGTGAGATATAAAGATGTAGAACACAGGATCTTTTCTTCAGTGAGTTTGGTTGGCATATCTTAGTGCCATCCGTGTTGATAATTATATTAACAGCAACAGCAGTAATAAGCTTTACAATTTATTGAGGTCTGTGCTGAGTGGTTGCATGCACCTTAGCTCACTTAATCCTCATAACAACCAGATAAGCTTGGCACTGACACCATACTTAAATACAGATGAGGATATTGAGGGGCAGAGAAATTAATTAATTCCCCAGGGTCATGGATTCTATGAGTAGAAGAACTCAAAACTTGAAGACAATTCTGATCCTATAGTCTGTTCTTTTAATCACTACATCACCATCACCATGCCTACCCTATGAGAAAGAGCTCAAAAAGGAAATGAAGAGATTAAATAGGATTGAAGGGACGTGTCTAAATTTCCATAAAGATCAAAAGCTTTTAAGGACATAACCACACTTCTTGTTTGTGTAGAATAGACTGAATAAATTCTTGGGACTCTTATTCAATATAGAATTCATGGTGCCTGTCTGGTAAACTAATTAATGGAAAATTATTAAACATAAATTAAGACCAAAGAAATCAACATTTCTTTTCACTCACTCAGGAAGGTAATTTTCTAAAATTGTAGGTCAGTGACCAAACTCATTTTTATATTTAAAAAGAATAATGCTGAGGACTTTTGTTCTTTGCCTGATTGCATTAATTAAACAATGAAAGAATCATTACTTAGAAATGTGAAAATAAAAATGTTCGTTGGGTTTAAAGTGGACAAACGCATTTTGCTGAGTGAAAGAACCAAGTCTTAAAAGGCTACAATGTTTTTAATCTGATTAAGAATTGGATACATTCTTAGCATTTCTTTCTATTAGCCAAACAAAGGTGTTTTTTTTTTCTTTTTAACCATGACAGTGATAGGAATGTGATATTTACTTCCATGACTTTGACATATTTGCAGTCATATTCATGATGGTTGTTGAGGAGCCTTCACTACTCTGATGTTGGGTTCAATTGGTGGTTTGAAGACGGCCCCCAGGAGCCCAGATGGAGGGGCCGAGCTGGGGAGAGGTGTTCTCCAGGGAGACAGGAGGACATGAGGTTTTTCTTGGGGAGAAGCAAACTTCAGAATTTTGATGGGTGATTGAGAGAGGACCGTGGAAGGAAGAGACCTTATCAAGAGCAGCACGAAAGGGGAAAGCAGTAGCTTCATCTCTAAGAGGAGAACACAGGCTGAAGCTGGTGACAAGGGCTCCATGAATCACCCAGCATCTGGGGCCGACCTTGAAACTTCTAAGGCACTTGAAATGCTCCATTTTCACATGTGTGCTTCAAATGTGACAGATGTGGATTTCCCTTTCTTAGTGTTAAACCTTCTCCACAACATAACATAATAATAGGGAATCACAGGAGCAGGTGTGCCCTATCGTTTCAAGGTACATGTACCTAAGGGACAGCAGTATCCAGGATAAGAACAGAAGCCAGTTAGCATATTATTTTTCATTATGGTCATTATTATCACTAGCTGGACTCTCAGCTTTACCCACTACTTGGTAAATAAGAGTTTACAATATGAGACTCAACTAAGGAAATTGCTTGCCAATGGTAATTGCTGCGATATTTGGGCTGAGGTATTTATGTTCTGATTGCTCAATAAATGGTTTTTTGGGGGGATGGGGGAGGAATAGCATCAGCTGAGGCCACAACAACATCAACAACACCCCACAGAAAACAAAAACAAAACAAAACTCTTCTCATTGATAAACTAACAGATCTTCTGGCGACTGAATCTAGACTCCACCCTTATTAGCCTGTGAGATAACGAATATCACCCAGTTCCTATCAGAGGTTACAAATGGGCACTCTCAGGTTAAATTTAGCAATTATACAGTCTGGAAAATGTTCAGTGAGGAACAGGGAATGTTTTAAGTGAAATCAAGGTAGCAATAAACAAGTGGGTGATTTCACATAAAGAAATCTGTATTTCTGGCCTCTTAAAAAAACAAACCCTGGGAACAATGAGCCTGCATTTCTTCAGGGCAGCCGTTCCCCAGACCTCTTTCCATGTGGCATGTGCCTCCCTGCTCCCCACTGTCTCCGCCACTTCTTAGTGTGGTCTCATGGAAAATGCCTTTATTTTAATAATAACACATGTTTCTGTACCATGTTTCTATTAGAAATGGAAAAAATAAAAGTGCCAAGACTACGAGTTTTTTAAAAAATGGTAGAGAGCCTGTTTCTTTGTGAAAGTGAGTACTAGATCTACCTATTTAATATGCAAAGTACATCTGTATTTAGAAGAAACAACATAAAATCATAAAATAATATTACAAAACAATCCATCAAAAAGAACTATACAGGTATAAAGAAAAGATGCAAGATGAAACAATCAGTGATCTGTTAAAAGAAAAATGAAATTTCAAAAGCATTTGTTTTGGCTGTGAGTAAAATAACTTCTTTTGTGAAATTAGTTATGCTTCAGGGAAAATAACTTGCTTGGGCAATTGCTTTTTATAGATGGTAGGTTTATTTAATAAAGCCTATTGACTACAGCAGAAATCATGTGTTCTGAACAGAAACAAGCTTTTATAAATAAAATTATAGCAGGGAATACTGTTGCTTGGCATGTTAAGCTATTGCTAAGATTTTATTATTTAATTTACATGGAAAATCATTTGTGGCATCTGCCTGAAAGCACAGATAGATTTTTCTCTCTTGCTCTCTCTCTCTGTCTAGTAGTGCCCAATCAACTATTTAACTATATTTTTTCTTGGTGTTGATGCCAATTTTTATTTAACCTAGGAACTTTTGGATATAGCACCTCTGATCACATAATGTCATAAAATGACTTATTTTGTATATTGAGAGAGGCTGAATACCTTATTTCAGACTGGTTAAAATTAGTAAGAGGTGATGTCCCTGCTGTAGTTGGTATTAAAGTCAGATTTACTATGAAACTAACATATGCAGTGGCAATGATTTGCAAGAATGTAGAATTTTAGTTCCTATATTACATTATGAACTAGTTTTTGTTTTTGTATTTTTTTTGGTTAAAAAGTTATAACTGGACAATATTATGAACATAGCAATTAATTCCATGAACTCAATATGCTCCTATAGCTTTCACCTAAGTAATATTTCTGGATAAACTGGGGAGCACTACAGAGTTTAGGTGGCTTTGTTATGATGAAGTGCTGAAGAGAGTTTTAACTGTTGAAAGACTTTACTTATTCATGCATCTGTGGTTGAAAAGATTGCATTAAATATTTCACTACTTTAATTGCCAGTATAACTGGTCTAACCATTGAATAGCTATAGAATGCATTATTTCCTTGGTCCATTCATCCTGAAATTATGTATTTGGAGATAAGATTTGGGAAGAAATAAACTGGTCCATGTTTATATGTTAATATTTGTTTCCCAAATGAAACTACATGGGGAACTACATTCCCCATGCTATAAGTTGAAGGTTGAGCTTTTAAAAAGATTACTCTGATTGATGTTAAACTGCAAGTAAAATTATTTGACATTGCTCAGCTCAATTTTTCCTTCTTTTAATATTTAATTTGGGAAGAAAGAACTATCAGTGGAGGTTACTGAAGTACAAAATCATAAGTCCTGGAATCTAAAAATGAAAGCGATTGGATACCAGAATTCTATAACTCTCCCAGGCATAGCTACCTTTAATACAAGAAGCAGGAATCTAGTCTCGCACTTATGGCTCATTATAAAAGCAGTTAATTCTCCAAACTCAGTATTTCTTGGCTGTGATGCAATCTTACCATGTGTGTGGCCTACACCTAGGACCCAGCTGTGTCACCCCTGTGGTTCTTGGGAGGCAAGGGAAACCAACACGACCATGCTGACTCAAGCTACAGCTTGTGCTGTGAGTAATAAAGTCCTTTATCTCTGACCCAGCAGTCTCATGTCTTTTTCTAACATTCACGAAACCGTAATAGACTAGTTTATTAGCTTGAAAGTAGGATAACATCTCAGATTTTTCACAATCTTTGACAAGACAGAAGTACCAGCATTGCCAAGAGGTCAAGTAAGGTAAGGATTGAAGGAAAGTTTATTGGTTCTTGATAAACTTGGCAAAGAGCAGTTTCCACGGAATGCTGAGAACTGAAGCTTAATTGCAGTGGGTTTCATTGCTGCAGTGGAGAGACACCTTTTCTAAACTATTTCAAAAAGTTTGGCTATCAAAGGGTGCAGAGGGTAATCTCTAAAAGAGAAAATGGGTTCAAAGGAGAATTCTGTTTTAATTTTTTTGTTATTTCATTGTTCCTGGCCCCCTTAGGCTTTCGAGTTTGTGATTCTTGACTTAGGGCTGCTGCCGTTGGTTGTGCACTGTATAACCTCAGGGCACCAATGATTTTCTAGCCATGGAAGAATTGCAGGGTCCTCGTAATCATTTTCTGGAGAGAGGGTGTGCATGGATTTGAGAAAGGGCTGCCCTTTGGGTTTGTGACAAGGCTGCCTCAGGGCACTCTCAGGATAAATCTGTCACTGAGCAAACCAGCCCCAGACTGTCCAGATGATTTCCTTCCCAGCACTCAACAAAATTACCGTGAGCCAACTAGGCACCAGAAACGGTACTGGAGTTAGTAAGTGGGTGTAGCGTGTGCAAAGACTTTCAGTTGCAATGATTCAGGAGAGAGAGGCTAAGGAGCGGTGGAGTGAAGCTTCAAATGACATCCTTTATTCCAGGAGACACTTGTGGTTTAGCTTTGAAGGGCATAATTCACAGTGGAGCTCAAATATGCTCTTAGAAGCTGAGAAGCCAAAATCCTATAGAGTTACCAGAAAGAAGGAGAGAGGAACAATTAACTTTTTCTAATAATTACACAATTGAATAAGTGCCAGAGAAACTTCCAATGGTTCTTTTCCATTTTTTCTCATGCTTTCCCTTGTATTTTGTCTCCAAAAGATTTTCCAACAAAATGTGGTTTATGCTACTGTTAAAATAAGCCTGTGCTCAGAAACTTCAAAGAATTATGATCCCAGTGCCCATGAACATCTGCCCTCATCATCAGCCATAGGTCACATCCTTTCTGTACCTCCCATCCTCGCCTCCCTCTCTTGGGTCTTACCTTGACACACGGTAATTCATTTTCTGGAAAATGGTAATTTGTGCCCATTTGAAGTTTATCCTCTTTTTAAAAGGTTATTCATTTACCCTCTGTCCCCTTTCACAGTCAAGCTGTTTGAATCTGCAGATGCAAAGTTCCCCTTCACCTTCCAGAGAGAACTGACAGCAGAGCAGCCAGAGCCCTCCTGAGCCCCCGGCTGCATGGGGACAGTGGGGACAGTGGAGCCAGAGCCCAGGGCTGCAGTGAGCACACAGTTCCTTAGTCGCACATCACTCAGACGGTGGCAAATCATGCTCATTTTAGTTTCTATGCCAAATGAACCACATTTCTCAGCTAGTTAGAACGGTTTCAAGCAAAAGGAGCATCCATTCTTCTATAATAAATTTTCATTACAGCACAAACTTATCAGAGCAGATAATCTCCTCAAATCCGCCCACTGTTTTTAGCACCCATTTAAACTGAGCTAGTCAATGGAAGGTGTAATACTTCAGAGAGTGTAAATGTGTTTTTGATGTATTGTTGTCTGTTACACTTCTCTTCCTTTCTTTCTTCACCCATCCTGTGTCATTATGTTTATTTTTTTTAGTGTGAAACATCCAGGATTCTCTTTCTTCATCTAGTTTGAAAATTCAGCTCCACAGAAGTGACTTGAAAAGTCTATGCACTTTTAAAAATTTAAGTGATAGATGAATTAATAATGTCAAGTTTATCGCTGCAAAAATAAATAAAATGAATGTATTACGTTTTTCAGATACTATGCTCATTATAATATTAGAAGCAAAAAAAGAAATAGTAAAATATATGTAAAGTTAAAGTTGATCAGCTGCATCATCTCTGACTTCCCCTGTCCAGTACCCACACTCATGTGGTTATCAATTTTGACAGCTTCGTGTGTATTCTTCCACAGCTTTCTCAATACATATCTGTAGCTATCTATCTATCTATTTACCTATCTATCTATCTGTTTATGTAGGTATATTCACAGATACAAGCATTTTATTAAACTGTTTTGCAATAATGGGATTTTATATATATTACATGTTTTTTTCCCATATGGACACTTATGTACCTTTTTTCCCCCAATTTTGTATATCATTTTCAATAGATGGGATCATAATATATACTGGGTTTTCCATTTGCAACTTATGAGAGAGTGTTTTCTTGGTGGGTAGGATGAGGAAAGTGCAGTGTTTATTCTTTTTCTTTTTACTTATTAAGTCATTAAATATGAAATGACCAATTTCAATTAAAAGTTTATTATATCTCAAACAAGCAGCAGTACAATTAATCAAAGTATGCACTTGAACTATCAACATAAGTTTTGCCATCTTAACAGTAGATCGGTATACCAGCAGCAAAGAAGTCTAGAGAGCAAGTGGCAATAAAATCGTGAAAGGCATTTTCCACAGCTTGTAGAGATTTGAATATTTTTCCTTGCAAGAAGTGGTACAAAGCCTGGAAGAAGTGGCAGTCAGTTGGTGCAAGGTCTGGTGAATATGGTGGATGACGGAGAGTTTCCAAGTCCGGTCTTTGTCCTTTGGGCAGCCTTGTTTGTGGTTAAGCATTGTCTTATAAGAGGATTGGCCTGTCTCTATGGATCGATCTCAGCTGCTTAATCACAAGCATCCTCATCATTTCATCCAGTTGATTGCAGTAGACATACTCTGTCATCGACTGACCAGGTTTCATGAAGCTGTAGTGGATGATGCCAGCGCTGGACCACCAAACAGACACCATTACCTTTTTTTGATGACTATTCGGTTTTGGACTGTTTCGGCACTTTGTTTTCATCCAATCATTGTGCTGAATGCTTGTGATTGTCAAAATGAATCCATTTTTCATCATATGTAACGATATAGTGTAGAAATGGTTCTCTTTTATGTCATTACAGCAAAGAAAGGCAAGCTTCGAGAGGATTTCTCTTCCGACATTAGCTTAATTCATGAGGAACCCAACTATCCAGCTCCTTTACCTTGACATATAACATATATTTGTGTGTGTCCATGTATATATACATATATATTGGGGATTTGGGGATTTTTCCTTTATTAAAATGACATCACATTATATGCCTTTATTTATATTTGACTTTTCTTATTCAACAATGCATTTTGGAGAAACCTCCAAGCGTAGCAATAGAGGTCTAATGCATTCTTTATAATGACTACATCCTATTCCATGGGCTGAGGTAGCATAATTTATCCACCCGTTGGCTTATTAATGGGAATAACTTTGCTTGCAGGTTTATTTCTGCTAATTTGTGTTGTTATTACCACTATGAAGAATGCTATGTATAGAGTCTCATTTTCAGTTACTTTTATGGGTTCAATTCCAAAAGTGGGATATCTTGGTTGAAGGACACATATGTAACTTAAATTTTAACACGTGTTTGAGTCTCCTATCTAAATAGGTTGGAACGATTTAAATATCCACCAGCAATATGTGAGTTGCATCCATATCAGTAATATATGTGCATAGCTCTTTTAAACTTTTGCTTTTATAGCTAAGCAGTTTAGAATTGGAGGAGGCTTCCTTGATGAAGTACACAGATCTCTTGATTTTTTTTTGTTTGTTTTTTCTTCCTAGTCTGTTATGCAGTGGAAAAATTCAGGCTACAGAAACTTAGTTTGCCATTTCATCTTTCATTAATCTTTCCTGTAACTTGGTGAGCCATTTCAATCTGTAGTCTTGGGTCTTTTTTTAGTTCAGGTAAACATTCCCTTTTAAATCATTTATTTATTATTTTCCCTTCATTGTTTCTTATTCTCCTTTTGAAGCTTCTGTCACACTCATATTTCCTAGGTCTATTTCCAGCTTTTGTGTGCTTTTATTTTCTAAAATTAGAGGTTTAAGATTATTTCTTTTGCTTTAGTTTCCAGACCATAAGTTTGAATCTCTATAGTGATTGCCTTCCATTCAACCTATCTCCTGAATTTGTTAGTTTTTTTTTATTTCAGCATATCATGGGGGTACAAATATTATGGTTACGTATATTGCCCAT